>VMDO01006672.1:0-70934 GCA_007922755.1 Pedetes capensis
ATCAGACATATTTTGGACATGTAGTCAGGAGACATCAATCCCTGGAGAAAGACACCATGTTTGGTAGAGTGGCAGGTCAATGAAAAAAAGGACAACCCTCCACCAGATGGACTGACACAGTGTCTGCAACAATGGGCTCAAACCTAAGTAAGATCATGTGCTTGGCACAGAATCGGGAAGTGTTTCGATGTGCTGTACACAGGGTCGCTATGAGTCGGACTCGACTTGACGGCACCTAACATCAACAAGGCTTCAATATGTAGTCAATATTAAAATATATAGGTTGGGAAAGTAGCTGGAGCCTACCTGTAGGGAATTATAACCAACTAAAGAGAAGGGGGCCTGCAGTTGTAGCCCTGTAGCATCTGATCCCGTCAGATCTTGGAAGCTAAGCAGGGTTGGGCCTGGTTAGTACTTGGATGGGAGACCGCCTGGGAACAGTAGAAGCTGTAGGCTTGGGAGAAGGACCTGGCAACCCCCTCCCAAAAATCAATCTGTCATTGAAAACCCTATGAACAGCAGAGAAGCACTGACAATAGTGTTTTCCCTGTTGTAAAGAGGGTCGCTATGAGTCGGATACCGAGTCCATGGCACCTAACAACAACAATAACAATAAAGAGAAGGGGAGAGGTCAAGAAGAAAAGGTAATTCAAGAAAGGCAAGGGAAGATCACATATTTTGCCTTTAAGGCACAATTGGGACACATACATACATACATACAGACAGACAGACAGACAGACAGACAGACACACACACACACACACACACACACACACACGCACCCACACCCAAAGATGTGCAAGTAGAATAGGAAGCACTGGTATGGAGGGAGGGTAAGAGAAAGGGCTTCAGGAGAGGGTAATGAGGGGAAACGACCATAAGGAATGTACAATAATATGCATGTATGGAAATGTTACAATGAGACTCATTAAGTTGTACACTAAAAAATTAGTAAAATAAGATTACTGAGGAAAATAAAAGGTAGACATTCTTGGCTCAAAGAATCCTATGCTATAAATGCAAAATTTCATTGCATTATTCTTCATTTTGACAGCCTTTTTACTCTTTTCTTTCCCTCTCAATTAATTTTTAGTTATATTATCACGATATTAGTCAAACCCTCTTGGGATTCCATTAAATCCTAATATGATACCCAATTACTCCTGAGTACTTTAGTATGTATCCTACAAACAAGGACATTCTCCAGCATCACTATGTACAATTACTGAAGTCAGGAAATTAATGCTGCCAAATGACTAACATCTACAGCACACACTCTAGTCAAGTTCTGCCAATTGTACTGACAATATTCTTTTTTTTTTTTTTTTGAGACAGGGCTTCACTGTATAGCCCAGGTTAGTCTGGAACTCACTAGAGCAGGCTGGCCTTGAACTCCTGTTGATCTGCGTGCCTCAGCCTCCCACGTGGTAAAATTATAGGCATGCACTGCCATGCCTGGCTCCAACAATGTCTTTTAGAGCACAAGGCATCAATCCAGAGTCACACATTGCATTTGGTTACCATGTCTCTCTCATTTCTTTCAGTCTGGAACAGTTACTTTCTTCCTTTGATTTTGATGACTTGACACTTAAAGGTTGTAAGAGTTATTTTGCTCAATTTCTCTCAATTTGGGTCTCCTTGATGTTTTTCATTAGATTTAGGTAATGCATTTTTAGGTGGAATATACAGCAGTCAGGCTGTGCTCACTTCAGAGCAATCTATGAGGTAGCATATAATTTTTATTTGTCCCACTGTCTGGTTTACTATAATCACTTGATTATGAGAATGTCTTGGAGTTTACTCAAGAAAACACATTCCCCTTGTTTAATTACTAAATATTTGCATTCACTAGTTTTAGTATGTCTACGGCTATATCACCCTGGTGTCTGATCTTGCCAGAACTCAGAAGCTAAACAGGGTTGGGCCTAGTTAGTACTTGGGTAGGATATTGCCTGGGAATACTGAGTGCAGTAGGCTTGGGAGAAGGACCTGGCAGCCCACTCCTGAAGTAATCAGCCATCAAAGACCCTATAAATAGCAGCAAAGCACTAACCATAGTGCTGAGAAGAGCACAGTGTTGGGGAGTGTTTTCTTCTGTTGTACATAGGGGTTGCTATGAGTTTGGACAGGACTCGAAGGCACCTAACGACAAGTTTCAGTGTGCACTGATGTATCCTGGTTATAGTTACTATGAGTACTAAATGGGGCTCTGTAACATTTCTCTTAGGAGCTCAATTTCAAACAGTACTATTTCCTGTGGGAGGCTTATGTGCTCTAGAATGTACAGGCACTATTATGCGGATGATGTGGAATGGGCTCCTACTCAAAATTCCCTCATTCACTCTACATTTATTAGTTGGCAAACTACTGTAAGAAAAGAATTCCCATTTATTTAAACTAAACACCCATTTACTTATGTCAGTATGGACTTGTGGATATCTATTTTAATTCTATTCCATTTCTATTAACTGTTTTTTCCCCTAGTACTAGGGGGCTGAACTTAGAGCCTTGCACATACTTTGCAAGTGCTATGCCACTGGGTTCCATCTCCAGGGTCTTTTTTATTTTTCATCTTGAGACACAGCCTTGCTAAGTTATGTAGGCTGCCTCTGGCCTTGAAACTATGATCCTTCTGTATCTGGTTTCTGAGTTGCTGGGACTACAGGTGTGCACCACCATATGCGGCTCATTATTCCACTTTTTAAAAAGTTTTATCCTTTGCTTATTTTAAAATCACCATCACTGAGGGATGGAATACACTTTTTAATACTTTGATGAATTTTGACAGACTCATACCATAGTGTAACATACTACGACCAAGATGTAAACTACTTCCTTCACCTCAAAAGTTCCCTAGTGCCTCTTTTGTAGTACAATGCACCCCACTCTATACGCTCCAGGCTGTTACTCATCTGCTGTTAGTATAGTTTAGTTTTGCCTGATGTTTTCTGAGATTTATCCTTTGTTCTGTTTATCAGTAGTTACTCTTTTTTCCTTCTTTCTCTCTCTCTCCCTTTCTTCCTTTCTTCTGTTTTGTGTTGCTTTGTTTTGATTCTGGAGATTCAACCCAGGGCCCTGAAGATGCAAAACACAAGCTCTACCACTGAGCTACCCCTCTAGCTTATTACTTTCTTGTTTACTGCTGCGTATAATTCTGCTATAGGGATACAACACAATTTACACATCCATCTGCTGTTAAGCATTTGAGCTCTTTCCAGCTTTTGGCAACCATAAATAAAGCTGTCATGAGTATTCTTTTATAAGTCTGTATGTAGGCATATAATTTCATTTCTTTTGGATAAATTTCCATTTGCTTAATATATTCTAATTTTTCTAGGGGCCTGCAGCCATAGCCCTGTGGTATCCAATCCCATCAGATCTCAGAAGCTCAGCAGGGTTGGGCCTGGTTAGTACTTAGATGGGAGACCACCTGGGAACACCAGGTGCTGTAGGCTTGGAAGACAGACTCAGCAACCAAGTCCCAAAAATACATCCGCCATTGAAAACCTTATGAACAGCAGAGAAGCACTGACAACAGTGTTTCCCCTGTTGTATGGAGGGTCGATATGAGTTGGATACTGACTTGATGGCACCTAACAACAACAACAACAACAACAACAACAATTTTTCTAGTTGTTTATAGGTGGACAAGTCTGGTACTAGTTAATCTTTTATAACCAGAAATGTAATTCTCCTCTTACTTATTTCTAAGTTCAGTCTCATGTCTGTCCATTCTTAGCAAGAGCTTCTTCAAGCTGGTTTCTGTGTCCTTTTGGTGGCTTTCCTCTGTTCTCTGAGTACGTCCTCCCTTTCAGGCATAATATAATGTTCCAGGTTCTTCCATTTCCCAAAAAAGCCTTGGCCCTTTCTAGTGAAGACTCATCCTTAGCCAACCAAGATCAGGGTGCTTAGGCATACTTGTCACTACTTGGCTGTGTTTCCTCAGCCCTTCAAAGCTGTCTTCTTAGCCTAGGTTGCAGACCGCTACCAAACTAATGCTCCTGCCCTGCATGAATATCTTCCTTGTGGAGTCCTGCTCAACTCAATTACTAAGAAGAGAGAGGGGATATCAGGCCAACATGTTACGGGACACATGTTCTGACTGACCTTGAGGAGGCCGAGAATGCTCTTGTGTGGAGGTCAACCATCTGTACACACAGAAGTCATCTGCCCCTGAGTAGATGCAGTCTGGATCCAGCGGGGACCATGCCACACAGAGTAGTCGGCCATGATGTCCTCGGAAATTGTACAGAGGCTCTTCCTGGAGAGTATCCCATACCTGAAAGAAAAGCCAGGTGACAGAATGGACAATTTCTGGTTATTTTATTGTTCTGGGGACATAAGTTGCTCAATTAAAAAAAAAAAAAAAAAAAAGCAAAACCAACCAGTGGGCTTTTATTTCCTCATGTGATTTGCAACTTTTCTCTTAGAGTTCACTGTCAAACAGTATTATTTCCTGGGGGAGGATTACATGTGTACCACACCCAGTTTTCCTATGGGGATGGTTTTGAATGGTCCTCTACTGGTGCCCTAAGGATTGCATTGTCCCAAATCAGACCTGTGTGCTACTATTTGGCCTGGGGAGCTTGGTATGGTGGCACATGTGGGTAATCTCAAGACTCAGGAGGCTGAGGCAGGAGGATTATCAGTTCAAGGCCAGAATGGGGTTCTTATAAAGAGCAATACCCAGTAACAAAAGAAAAAAAAAGCTGGCCTGGGAGTTCTGGTATGAGGAAAATACATAGTACCTAATTCAGAAATTAGGGCTCTAATTTCTCACAGGTAATTCTTTTGTCCTTGAGTCTGGGGATAATGATCAATTTCCTTGTTATTTCTTGAGTTATTCTGGTGTTCATTTCACTGAAGGCAGCCCTTCCATCATGGCTCCTTGTGTTGTGTAAAGAGCTCATTTATAAGTCAACACTGTGCCAGATACCTGTCACAGACGTCAGTCCCTAGTGGCTGAAGTCTGTTCTGGTTCTGACATTCCAAATTCCTACTGCACAGCTCTGGCTTGGCATTTCATCTTTACTTTTTAGAAGTTGGAGATTTCTGATTTACCAATTTTTTTTTTTTTTTTTTTTTTTTTTTTTTTTTTTTTTTTTTTTTTTTTTTTTTTTTTTTTTTTTTTTTTTGGTGGTAGTCGGGGTTGAGCCCAGGGCCTCATGCTTGCATGCTCTGCAAGTGCTAGACCACTGAGCTGCACCCTCAACCCATTTTTTTACTTTTTGAGATAGGGTCTCACTAAGTTATGCAGACTGCCTCTGGTCTCAAACTTGCGATCCTCCTGCTTCCACCTCCCCAGCTGCTGGGATTATAGGCGTATGCCACCACGCCCGGCCCTGATTTGCCAATTTGTTACCAATTTTTTTTGTGTGTGTGTGCTGGGTTTGGTGGTACATGCCTATAATCCCAGTACTTGGAAGCTGAAGCAGGAGGATTGTGAGTTTGTGGTCAGCCAGCCTAGGCTACATAGAGTTTGTCTGAAAAAACAAACAAATAAAAGTTATTGTGATTAGCTAACATTGTGTTTGAACCAGAGTGAACTTTTCACATCAGTTTAGTCCAGCAGACTGATAGTAAGTAATAATGAAATCTATAAAAATGTTAAGAGTTTAGCTAGCTTCTATCAGTACTTTCTATTTTTTCAGTATAAAAAACTGAGTCTTGTACTACTAAGGGACCAGATAAAACTAAAATACCTTCTAGAGCTCAAATAATCTCTTCCAATAGAAGATGATAGTGGGGAAAGGAAATTATGTCCAAAGCTGGGCAGACAGAGGACACAGTTTAAGTTAGCATACACAGTGAAGAACCCATAGGATCAAAGACACAATAGTACCTGGGCTGTACCATCGTAGGAAGCAGACACCAGTCTTCCATCATGATGTGGGCTCCATGCCAGACTGGTAATCTTGGCTGTATGTCCTGAGAGGGTCCGATAGGGCTCTGTAATGGTCACTGGAGACTCAGGATTGCTCTCTAAAAGGGAAGGGGAAGATGTCACTGCTACCAATTCCAAATCATAAAAACTAAGAAAAGGACCTACAGGATAGGGTTAACCTTTGTCAGATCTAGATTTTAGCAGGTAATACTGTTTAGTGGCTGAGAATGTGGGCACATTAACAGGGTCTGGCACATAGACTTACTGCTAGAAGTGTTAGCTATTGCTACTTCCTTTTAAAAACTATCAAAATAGTGCCTTCTGGACATATCTACACTAATATGGTATGCTAGGTAAAAATGTATAATCTGAAGCTAATCATGAGAAAATACCAGGTGAAACCAAATTGCAGGAACATCTGCAAAACAATTGTTATGTACTTATCAGATGTGAGAAAACATTAAAACTTACTGAATCTAGCAATGGGTAAATGGAAGTTCTTCATACTATTCTTGCAACTTTCTAGTAAATTTGAACTATTTCAAATACGGATGTAAAAGTATCATGAAATAAAAAAGCAAACTAGGATGGTAACATTACAGTAGACAAAGATCTGCACTGGTATTAACAATCAACTTAATGTCCTTTGCCAAAATGGATGATTTAGAATCCCAATAATAATAATCACAAGGACCAGATAAGCTTTCTAACATAAGTTCAGTAGTTATACAGTGCTTATTATTTATTATTAGAAAAAGAATCTGTACTTTAATACTTTTTCCACATGCTTTTTTCTCTTTTAGTACTGGGGCTTGAACCCACAGCTTTGTACATACTTTGTAGGTGCTCTACCACTGAGCTGCACCCCCAGGCTCCTTTTTTATTTTTTATCTTGAGACAAGGTCTCACTAAGTTATACAGGCTACCTCTGTCCTCAAACTTCTGATCCTCTTGCCTTGGCCTTCTAAGTTGCTGGGATTATAGGCACGTGCCAACAAGCCTGGTCCCATATTGCTTTGAATTTAGGACAACCACTGCTAGAGAAATTTTTGTGTAACAAACAAGATTCTCAGAAACCCAATGGAAATTAATTCTACAGGAATTAAAAATGTCAACTGTTTTCACTACAACTCAGAGCATATACTTTGCAGCACTGTGAAAACACTTTAGGGTCAGATAATGTCATATCAGAGAAAAATGAAATCTCGTTTCCCTCAGGAAAAAAAGGCTC
Organism: Pedetes capensis; assembly: GCA_007922755.1. Taxonomy (NCBI): domain Eukaryota; kingdom Metazoa; phylum Chordata; class Mammalia; order Rodentia; family Pedetidae; genus Pedetes; species Pedetes capensis. The sequence continues at coordinate 7,116 of VMDO01006672.1, forward strand.
TTGACCACCTACTGTGGTTCTTCTAGTGACCCTACATACAAGAGATGAAACACTATTGTCAGTGCTTCTCTGCCATTCATAGAGTTTTCAATGGCAGATTGTTTTCTTGGGAGTGGGCTGCCAGGTCCTTCTCCCAAGCCTACAGCTCCCAGGTGGTCTCCAATCCAAATACTAACTGGGCTGGACCCTGCTTAGCTTCCAAGATCTGATGGGACTGGACACCACAGTGTTATGGCTGCAGGCAGTCATAAACGTAGGAAGTTGTTAACCTTTCAGGCAGAGAATAGTCCTTGCTAGAATACACACAGACTCTCCAATTAGATAGTGTGAGCTGGAGCCCAGGCTTTGTGCTATGCCAGCAGTGGGACCTCCATTCCACCATAGATTACTCTCACTTCATGTGAGTGAGACAATGCTTGTGTCACAGGATTGTGAGATTTAGAGGCAACCAAACATGAAAATGTGCTGTGTACGTAATACTCAAACACTGCTGGAAGGAGGAGAACTGGCACAATCTATGCAGGAACTGTGAAATACCCCTATTTCTTCTCCTAACAATTCTACTTCTAGAAATTTTCTGTAAGAGGATTATGTTCAAGGCTAGTCACAGTGATATTACTAAAAATGTAAATAAATGTTAATCGATTGGGGAATGGATACACAATGTTATGTCTATATAATGAAATGAATAGATATTTGTTACTAGCAGTAAAATCTTCATGAACTGACATGAAAAGATATTAAGTACATATATTTTAAATTTAGGGACGAAAAACAAGTGCTATGCATGTACGTGAATATATATATGTGTGTGTGTGTGTGTATATATATATATATGGTGATAGTGATTTCTTTTTAGCTAGGCATAGAAGACTGTTCTCTCACAAAAGTATATAGAAATGCAAACCTATATATTACCATATGTACATATGTAGGTAATATGTAGGTTGATACCTTCAAAACTCTAGAGAAAACATGCAGCAAACTAGGAACATTGATAATTCATAAGGGGTAGAATTAAAGGAGAAACTTCAATTTCTAAGTTAATATTTTTGTCACATTTGAAAGAATTTTAAAGTAAGATGAACATATTACTTTTGAAAGCAGAAAAACAAGAGTATTTAATGCTAAGAGTAAAGTAAAAATGTACAAAGGTCAGAATGGAAAGTAGTGGAGCACATAATATAATCTTCAGTATGGAAGAAACCCAAGTTACCTAGGACAGTTTTCAGACTGTGCACATAAATGACTGCATTGTTAGAGCCAGAGGCCATCAAGTAGCTCAGCTCCGGCTGGCTGCCATGCTCATGATGCCAGGTAATGGTATTCACAAGCTTGTGATGCTGTTGGATGGTGCAGACCATTTTCAAGTTGGGGACCTGAAATATTTCTATTGTTCTGGAATGAGAAACATAATGAGACAAGAGAGATAGACAATCAAATTACAGTCCAATGGAAGTAGCTATCTGCCCTATTCCATTAGTGAGATGGTGAAAGAGAATAAGATAATCCCTTTTATTACTGTGAAAGTCATTCTCTCACAAGGAACCAGGTGTGACCCTAGAGTGGTGGTTCACATCTGTAACCTGAGCACTCAAGAGACTGAGGCAGGAGGATCCCAAGTCTGAAACTAGCCTTGGCTACACAGTGAGGTTCAGACCAACCTGGACTACATTGTAAAACTCTGCTTCAGGGGGAAAAACAAAAAACAACAAACAAACAAAAACCAAGATGAAAGCTGTTTCCTGAAATCAATATATTTAGATTTTAACAATTCTAATACTCTCTAGAAAGTCAGGCTTAACAGATATTCATAATAAATGTTGCAAGGGAGAAGCTAAAAGAATGCACTAATGTCTGAATGAGGACTGTGTTAACACTGGGCAGGACACAGTGAGAGACCTAAAAAGGATTTCTCCATAGGATGACTTAAAAACATGGAGATATGCAGTTTAATGTAGGTCAGCATCTATGAGGAATAAAATAGCCAAAACACAGTGTAGACAAACACTATCTTTGAACCCAAAATATCCAAATAATTAGCGTTCAAAGATGTAGAGAACTCCTACACGGGGCAAGAAGTCAAGGATGAATCATAATACCAAATACAACTGGGTTTCCCTAATTAACATTATAGATGGCATCAGCCAGCTTGTGATAACAATGTGTGATTACTGAGTTTTTTCTTTTTTTCTTTCTTTCTTTTTCTGCAGTACTGAGGGTTGAACCTAGGGCCTTGCGCATACATGTTTTGCAAGTGCTATACCACTGAGCTGCATCCTCAGCCCTTTTTTTTTTTTTTTTTCATTTGAGACAGGGTCTCCTTAAATTACACAGACTGCCTCTGGTCTTGAAGTTGCCATCCTTTTGCCTCCACCTCCCAAGTAAGTCACTGGCATGACAGGCATGCGCAACCACACCGGCAGTTTTTTCTTTTTTTAAACAAACAAATACATACCCATCTTCATTGCCCAGAGCCATAACTTTGCCATCTGCTTTCCAGCTGATCTCAGTGTGTATAGGCAATTTGTACTAGAAAGCAAAACAAACCAATTCTGACTATAAGTAAACATTTTTGTTTTCTGTACACATCTAACAAATTAGTGATGGAAGCACATGAACAAAATTCCCTAGCGTAAAAACATGTTTTAATTATACAACGGCCATTCTTCTAATCTTCACATTTAGTCAAAGAACAAGTCAGGTGTTAAAGCAAATACCCATAATTCCAGTGACTTGGGAGGTTGAGGCAGGAGGGTGGCAAGGTCAAGGGCAGAGGCAGCCTGTATAACTTAGCAAGGCCTTGTCTTAAGATAAAAAATAAAAATGGAGGTGGGGGTGCAGCTCAGTGGTAGAATGCTTGCCTAGCACATGTGAGGCCCTGGGTTCAACCTCTAATACTGAAAACAAACAAAAACACCCTGAATTACTAAGAGCAAGTATTCTAATTTTCTAAATGGTTCAAAGAAAGGTTAGTAAGTACTAAATGTCCACAATGCCTAATCTTGTAACAGCCAAAGGGATCTACCCTTCAATAAAGACTGGAATGAACTCCTTCATCTGAACAGCACAGGGTTCACGTGCTTAACAATACCTACACCCTTGCCCTGTTTCTTTCTACCCTTCCAAAGCTTCTTTAACAGAACCATCCCTCCCTGCCCACTGCTGGCCTTACAGGTTGGTTTCCCTAAGACCCTCCAGACCCTTTTCCTTTCTTACTGCTTTCTTCCGTTCAACTTCACCCATACCCACAGCTTTAACTTTCACTTTTGTGAAGAGATTCCAAACTTCTATTTCCAGTCCAGATTCTTCATACAAACTTTGATTCACATAATCAACTATCACTAAACTAAGAGTCAGTCATAACATGGATGTTAATGCAAAAGTAACATTTAACAAAATGAAGGAATATAATCAGTAATATTTATGACTGTTATTCATATGCTAATCATAGAAAAATAACAAGCAGGAATAACAATATTCACTTGCAAGGGTAAGGAAATCTCAACATTTATGATTTTATTTTATTTATTTATTTTTATTGTCTTGTTTTATTTTGTTTTTGAGACAGGTTCTCATTACTAGCCCAGGCTGGCCTGGAACTCTATGTAGCCCATGGTGTCCCTGAACTTGTGTCAGTAGTCCTCCTGCCCCCACCTACTGAGTGCTGGGTTCATAGGTGTGCACCACTACACTCAGCTTTATGATTTGATTTTTAAAAGACAGTTCTAGCATACAAATATACTAATACAATGTTAAAGCAAATGTGATTAAATGTGGGATTCTGGGTAAAGGATATAAGAAATTATAGATATTATTTTTATGACTTCTATAAATCTGAAATTATGTCCCTTAAAACAAAATGACAGTTCTGTCTTGACCAAGATCAGTTTGCAGCTGCATTTGGAAACAATATTATTAGGTCATGTTCATTATGGCATCATTTCAGTTGAAAAGGTTGGCCTAAAACAGATGCTGTATAGTCCAGCTATCAAAGTTTATCATAAATCACCAATGCAATTAAGAACTCCCTACTTTTTTGGGTGAAATTCTTTGCTTTGATTTGGGTGAAATTCTTTGATTTAGTTAGCCTAAAACAGATGCTGTATAGTCCAGCTATCAAAGTTTATCATAAGTCACCAATGCAATTAAGAACTCCCTACTGTTTTGGGTGAAATTCTTTGCTTTACTCAAGCGTAAAGACCCCTGAATATACATTGTTGTTGTGAGGTGTCATCAGGTCAGGTCTGACTCCTAACAGCCACGTGTATAACAAAACAACACACGATACTGTAACATACATATGATCTTTTTATGTTTGAGCCTATTGTTAAAGCCACTGTGTTTCTTCTAATTTTGAGTCATGCCACATCAGCAAAAGGAAGTCCCAGGATCTTTCCTCCTTTCCTGTCATTAAGGTCAACTCTACTTTGAGGGGAGCTGGGGTTTGACTCAGTAGGTAAAGTGCCACTCTGTACTCTCTGAGGCCCTGGGTTCGATCCACAGAACCGCAAAAAATGGGAGAATGACGTGACAATCCACTCCCAAAGCAATCCCAAAACAATCTGCCATTGAAAACCTTATGAATAGTAGAGAGGCACTGACAGTGCCAGGTATGGCACAGTGTCAGGGAGTATTTCATTTTGTTGTACACAGGGTTGCCATAAGCAGGACCTGACTCGATGGCACCTAATGACAACTACTACTACTTTGAGGAGGCAACTCTTCCCCAGTCATTTCTTGAATGCCTTCTAGCCTGGGGGTTCATTTTCTGGCACTATATTTGATAGTGCCTCCCTGCTATTTATGTGGTTTTCAATGGCTAATTGCTTCGGGAGTGGGCTGCTGGGTCCTTCTCTCTAGTCTGTCTTAGTCTGGAAGCTGAGCTAAAGCCTATTCACTGTGGGTGGCCCTGCTGGTATTTGAGATACCGGTGGCATAGCCTTCAGCAACTTTCAGCATCATAGCAACATGCCAGCCACTACAGCATGACAAGCTGACAGACATGTGGCGGAGATATACGTGATGACCCACAAATTCAAACAGGCTTATAACAATACCTAAGAAGTCAGACTAAGCATAATGGATATCTCTAAGAATATTAATTATGCACAATGAGAAACCCAAAGGAATCTGAGAGGACACTTGAGACCACAGGAACTCACTCTGATTGAATTGGTATCCCTGATGAGTTCATTGATGTCAGAGGCCTCTCCACTAAGCTTCCAGGGGTTATGCTGTAAGACAATCCCTTCCCCTCCACAGCTGTATAAGGTGAGGGAAGGTCTGTCTCCTTCTCCTCCTATGTAAGATAGAAAAGTAAACTTTTAAGTTTTGCACTTCACCAGCCTAAGTATTTATCATAGTATGACTGTATTACACTAAGAGAATTAAGAATTAAAAAGAATTACAACATTTTAACACACTGAAATAAAGCAACTGTTCTTTCCATGTAAACACAGTTGTTGGGAGACGTAATATTAATTCTATGCCAATTTCTAAGATAAAACATTTTCTTTTGATATTTTTCTGACATTCAAAATAGTAGTGGCCCAAAGCTGGAATGACAAAAACAACAAAAACAAAAGACTCAAATCATGTTTGTTCTCAATGCAAAGTTCCTGAAAATTTACTTTTTCTTTCAGCAATGAGTATTCTACTCTTAGGGCATTTATTTAAATATATGGAGCTGCAGGACCTCCTATGACTAACTACAAGGAGGTTTCTCAAAGTTGTGATTCCCTTAGTATTACACCAATCCTTTTATTGAATAAATGAAGTATAATTCCAATGGTGGGCTGGGATTTAGCTCAGTTGGTAGAGTGCTGTGCTGCAGTCTCTGAGGCCCTGAGTTCAATTCCCAGCACCGCAAAAATGGGAGAAGGACCTGGCAATCCACTCCCAAGGCAATCCCGAAACAGTCAGCCATTGAAAACCCTATGAGGGTCGCTATGAGTCGGATACTGACTCGACGGCACCTAACAAAAAGAAAACAACAATTCCAATGGTACAGAATCGGGAAGTGTTTCAATCTGCTGTACATAGGGTCGCTATGAGTCAGACTCGACTCGACACACCTAACAACAATTCCAATGCTGCTTCAGTTCTGATGATTTATACTATTTATCTTCTCTATGTAAGGCAGAGCCTGGAGCCGTAGCCCTGTGGCATCCAATCCCATCAGATCTTGGAAGCTAAGCAGGGTTGGGCCTGGTTAGTACTTGGATGGGAGACTGCCTGGGAACATCACGTGCTGCAGGCTTGGGAGACGGACCTGGCAACCCACTCCCAAAAATCAATCTGCCATTGAAAACCCTATGAACAGCAGAGAAGCACTGACAACAGTGTTTCGTCTGTTATATGTAGAGTCGCTGTGAGTCAGATACCGACTTGACGGCACCTAACAACAACAACAACAATGTAAGGCAAGTGCTATGGAAATGTACAGATATTTCATTATAGTTAAGGGAAATGTATCAGGGATTTTAGCTGAATACACTCATTGAAAAAGACATTTTGAAAGATCTGTTACTTTAAGGATCAGAAAAAAGAAAGACAAGGCTGAGGCAGGGCTAGAAGGTAGTCTCAGCAATTCCAGTTTATCACTGGCTACTACTGCTTTCCTTCGTGGACCCCTGGAGACATGGCAGACCACATAAGCAGTCATTGCACTAGAACATTTATGATCTTCCTAGCTTTCATATCCTAGCATGAAGGTGAAGGAGAATACTCTCATATTTGTTAAAAAATAGCTCAGATACTTACCTAGTGACATGGGGGGTACTGGGGGCCCCCAAGCTAAGGTGTACACAGTCTTCTTATGATACGTGTTAGAAATCTGTGGAGGTCTTTGGGGATAGGAGGTAGAGAACAAATAGGAAGATTTAAACAAAAAGGCATAGTGGCATACAGGTCCTCTTTATCTAAAAAATTCTTATTATAAATATAGTTGCTGGTATTAGAGAAAAATAATTTAACAGCATTCTTCTCCAAATAGTTGACTATAAAAAAGCAAACACTTCAAAAACACACTATGTAATAATATTCACTAGCAACTACTAGATGTGGTGGTGTATACCTGTAATTCCAGAGCTTGGGAGGCTGGGGCAGGAGGACCAATGGAAGTTCAGAGCCTACCTGAGCTACAGAGAGAGATCCTGTCTCAAAAAACAAAAACAAGAGCCGGGTGCGGTGGTGCATGCCTGTAATCCCAGTGGCTTGGGAGGCAGAGGCAGGAGGATCGCAAGTTCGAGACCAGAGGCAGTCTGCATAACTTAGCAAGACCCTGTCTCAAAAAGTTAAAAAGTGGGCTGAGGGTGCAGTTCAGTGGTCCAGCACTTGCAGAGCATGCAGGTGCAAGGCCCTGGGTTCAATTCCCAGTATCGAAAAAAACAAAACAAAACAAAACAAAAAACAAAACAAAAAAAATAATTCCATTGCCAAAACAAGCTCTAAACACATTTTAGGGTAAGAAAGAAGTGTTTTTCCAATCCATCCATTTATTATGGGATTATTTTCATCCTTCCCCCTAAATTTCCCACTTCCATTAAGTATTAAAGTATTCTAAAATTGCTGTAGTTATATAGAAGTGCAGGTTGTGACAATTACAGAAAAACAGTTGCCTTATCCTATCTGTCAAGACAGAAAATGCAGTATTCAGTTAAGGAGTAAGGTTACTGCTAAGCATGTATCATCGCCATCCAGATGTATTCACCTTGTATTCAAGTAAAAGAAATCCTTTTAGACCTACCTTGTACCATTAACATCATATTCTTAAAATGTGATAAGATTTCAAGGTAGAGAAACTTTTAAAGTTTTTGACTATCTTTTAAGGAAGTCTTCCTCTTAGGAGATTTTCTAAGGTTTTCTAGTAACAATGGTATGTTGTGCATCAGTAAAGAATTCTTGGCTTCTTGGGGAAAAAATGGGAGCACTGTTAGAACTTTTAACATAAATTATATTCTTTGTGCAATTTTAGAACTCCAGAATATATGATTGAACTAGGTGTGGAATGACTCATTTCCATGTATCTTACAAATTTATAATGATCATTCTGGACAACGCACCAAAATTTCTTTGCCTACAACACAGAATAAGCCATTCTGGGTGAATGTCTAAGAACACATCTATAGCAACCCTCCTATTATATAACTTTACTAGAGTTAGTCTGAATACCTATAAGAAGAAGACAGTAATTTAACAAAACTACAAGGTATGATAAAAAAGATGCAGTTAATGTATAAATTAAAAAAAATTATTATAGTACATGACATATTGCCATTAATCCCCATCAAAACACTCTCACATCTTCAAACACACTTATGCCATCATTCTTATCACTTTCTGAAGCAGTTCTGGAAGTCCTCTTTTCTAAGTATCTTTGGTTTTATCTTCCATCATGACATCCCTCCATGTCACACATCACTTCTGGTATGGCAATTTCTGTCAAATAAAAACATTATGGTATATCCTCATCCACCTTATTCACTGGATCTGACAGTGCGTGACTTCTGACTCTTCCTCAAAGTCAAAATGACCATGAAAGATAAATGTTTTGAATTGATGGAGGACATTGAGGCAGCCATAACAGTGTAATTTTTTTTTTTTTTTTTTTTTTTTTTTTTGTTTTTGAGACAGGGTCTCACTAAGTTACACAGACTGCCACTGGTCTTGAACTTGTGATCCTCCTGCCTCCACCTCCCAAGCCACTGGGATTACAAGGTGCGCCACTGCGCCAAGCTAACAGTGCAATTAAAGACACTCCAAAAGAGGACTTCTAGAATTGCTTCAGAAAGTGGCAAGAATGATGGGGTACGTGTATGTGAAACCAGTGGGAGTACTGTGAGATGGGATTAATGGCAATGTGTCTTTTACTGTAATGTTTTTCAATCTAAATATTCACTGTATCTTTTGATCATACCTCACACTTACCAATTTTGTGATGATACAGAGCATTTAAATTTATGGTTTTGTTTAGCTAAATACCTGTGAAATAGTAATTGTTGTTTCTTTTTTAATTAAACAAGAAGAAACGTGGACAACTGGGTGCAAGTGCTACATAAATACTGCAATGTAGAGGACTGGCTGAGGGTGTGGCTCAGTGGTAAGAGGCGCTGGGTTTGATCTGCTGCACCACCAAAAACAAAACAGCAGCAAAATAACAATAACAAAAAGATGCACAAAGAAAGGAAGGTAGATCTGTACTATAAATGATTCTCATTTAGAGGTGAATGATAAGGAACAGAGGCAGGCAGATCTTCTCCACTCTGCTGTGGCAGTATGAAAGTAGTCACAGGATGTACACAAATGAGTGTGGCTGGGTTCCAATAAAACTTTGTTTACAGACATTGAAGACTGAATTTTACTTCACTTGCCTTGGAATATTGATCTTTTTTTGCCCTGAACCAATTAGAAAAGTACAATTCTTATCCCATAGGCCATTGCTCACCAATCCCTAGTTTAGGGAAGCTATCCAATAAAGTAGATATTAGCCACATGTGGCTCCTGTGTATCTGAAATATAACCAGAGCAACTAAGGAAGTAAATTTCTAATTCTGCTTAATTTTGATAACTTTAAGTATAAACAGCCATATGCAGCTAATGGCTACAGATGGCACAGATCTGGCCTCGAATCAAGCCTCTAGGGCAGCTGTGCTCAGTGAGCCATGGATATAAACCACACATGTAACCTAGAGCTTTCTAATAGTCACAATCAACAGTAAAAGAAACAAGTGAGATTTAATACTACTTTCTATTTAATTCAGTATATTAAATGTATTATTTAAAACATAATAAAAAATAATTGAGGAATTTTATATATATATATTTTAAAAATACTAAGATGTTAGTGTATTTCTTCTTCTTCTTTTTTTTTTTTTGCCAGTACTAGGGGTTGAGGGCTGGGATTTAGCTCAGTGGGTAGAGTGCTGCGCTGTAGTCTCTGAGGCCCCGAGTTCAATTCCCAGCACCGCAAAAATGGGAGAAGGGCCTGGCAATCCACTCCCAAGGCAATCCCGAGGCACTCAGCCATTGAAAACCCTATGAGGGTCGCTATGAGTCGGATACCAACTCGGCGGCACCTAACAACAACAACAACAAACAACAACACTAGGGGTTGAACCCAGGGCCTCGTACTTGCATGCTTTCCAAGTGCACCACTGAGCTGTACCCCCAGTTCATTTTTTTACTTTTTGAGACAGGGTCTTGCTAAGTTATGCAGACTGCCTCTGGTCTCGAATTTGGCATCCTCCTGCCTCTGCCTCCCAAGTGGCTGGGATTACAGGTGCGTGCCACTGCACCCAGCTAACGTTAGTGTATTTTACACTTACAGCCCATCATACTTAGGACTTGTCACCTTTCCAGTGTTCAGTAGTCACCTGTGGTTGAAGAGTACTGTAACAGACAAGGTAGCTATAAGCATAACTTGCAGTTGATAGGAAATACAAGGAATCAAGAAATGCATTAACTCACCATCAGGAAATAGAGAGATGAGTTACAACTCACTATAAGGAAATAACAAGGTAAGAATAAGGTGTGGAACAGTTTATAAAACTGTTTATATATCTAGAATCTTCAAATTGGAAAGGCAATGTTAGGGAAAGGAAAGAAATAGGGGCAGTATTCTAGAGTAATTGAGATCAAGGAGGTATAACAAAATGTAATATGTGAGCTCTAATGGAAAATTAATTTGGGTGTTTAAAAAAAGCTAGGAAAAACATTTCACCTGAAGAAATCTATGTACGTACTGGATATCAGATCATATCAAAAAATTATTGTTAATTTTTCTAAGTGTAATTGGGGAATTACGGCTACACAGGCGAATGTCCTTATTCTTAGAACTATAGAAGAGAAGTGTCATGATGTCTGCAACTTTGTTTCTTATGTTTACATGAAACATATACAAAGATACTCATAGAGACAAAAGAAGTGTGGCAAGATACTTCAATGATACATAGAAGGCACATAGATGTTCTTTATATTATATTTCAACTTCATGTATGACTGAGAACTTTTACAGAACAAAAGCAAATGGCGTTATCTTAGTGATTTCCAGATACCAGATAAACTAACTCGTCACTACCTGAAAAACACTGGAGTTTTGAACCTTAGCATCAGAGTCAGAATCTTACTCTGAAAAAGGCTTCCATACAATTTTGACACACATCCAGGTTTATAAACTCAAAATTAAATCTATCACTGTCATTTTGGGACTGGGATTTAGCTCAGTGGGTAGAGCGCTGTGCCGCAGTCTCTGATGTCCCGAGTTCAACTCCCAGCACCACATAAATGGGAGAAGGGCCTGGCAATCCACTCCCAAGGCAATCCCGAAGCACTCAGCCATTTAAAACCCTATGAGGGTCGCTATGAGTCGGATACCGACTCGACGGCACCTAACAACAACAACAACAACCGTCATTTTGGTCAATTAACTAAGCAAGTATTACCCATTTCTTACTTGTTGGAGTAGGTGTCATACAATCCCACTTTTCCATTATCAGTTCCAAAAGCTAAGCAACCTTCCTTCTTTGGGTGCCAGCACAGCTACAAGGAAATAATTTCCAAATGAGAACATATGAGAAAGGGGGCACACAATTAAGGCAATCCTTGTTATCCTTTAAATATTCAAATGAAAAACCTTCTTGCTTTTGATTTTTTTCTAATTCTTATTGTTTATGAGAAAATCAAAGAATGACTAAAAACAAGGTGTAAGTCACTTGTAATCTTACCACCCCAAAACAACCCATTGCCAATTTTGCATTTCTATTTTCAGACATTTTTGTGAATAAGCATAGATACACACAAGAGAAAAAAATAAGTTCAAATATTTAAATGATGTGCATGGTACAGTATAGACTGGGGATAAAAGGTTCCAAAACACTTGAGAAAATGAGATTCTATTAATATTAACAAGATAGATCATAAATTGTCAACAATAGTTTGCTGGATTATGGATGTGGGGACTGGAATAGAGCCTATGATAGGCAAAAATATTTGCTTTCTACTACTTCTGTATTGTTTGGTTTTCTTTTTAAAAGACAAACATTTATGGTTTTTAGACTACATGGCGACCGCTGAGGTATCATCTTAGAGAAAAACAAACAAAAATTACATGTATTTTCTAATCTGCATTCTATATTTTATAATTCGTATTTTGTTGCTATTGTTAGGTGCCATCAAGTCGTGTCTGTTTTGGGATTGACTCGGGAGTGGACTGCTATATCCTTCTTCCATTTTTGCGGTGCTAGGAATTGAATGGGGGACCTCAGAGACTACAGAGCTGCACTCTTACCAACTGAGCTAAATCCCAGCCCTAATTTGTATTTTAGTAAATCATTAATATCTTTCCATATAACAAACTATAACATTTTTAATAGTTTGATACCATTTCAACATATGGTTATATAATAACTTAATGTCTCTTGAATGAACACACATCCAGGTTATTTCTAATCTGTTACTATTAGAAGCATGAACAAAGCCTTAATAATTTTAAACTCTGAATTGGAGGATAATGTGTTTCACTGGAGGGACCTATTTTTCTAGTTTCAAGCTTCATAGAAATTACTTTTCAACAACTTTTTCCAGTAGAGTTCACTTAAATGAGTGCACATTGTTGTTAGGTGCCATTAGGTCATGTCCAACTCCTCATGACCCAGATAGGGTTTTCAAGGACTGATTGTTTTGGGATTGCCTCTAAAAAACCAGAATTACTAATTTGAAAAAAAGCTCAAAGAAAGCATTCTTACCGCTGTAACCTTGGACTTTACACTCTGCCAAAAATTTTTCACATCATAGTTGTTCTTTATGGAGAGAGTATTCCATACACGAATCATACCATCTCCAACGCCTATGGCCAAACAGCCTATGTCCACAGGAGAGAAAGCCAGGCTGTAGGCAAATCCACCAAGCGAAGGCAGTGTCCAGCAGCACTCCAGGGTGGCCATGTCCCAACATTTTACCTGGAAAGATTAAGGGTTAGGACCTATATAAAGGAAAAAGGCAAAGAAATAGGAAAAAGATGCCAATATTTCAAACAGGATGGGCTCAAAGACTGAGTAAGGATAATGTAATTTAACTCTTCCAGAAGGAACTGGAAAAAGCATCTCATGGAAAGAAAATCACCAATAAATTATAAAGCCCAAAGGGATCCTGGAGTATAATTATTCCCAGAGATGTGAACTCAATGTCATATAATAAACCAGAATCCAGGCCCCTCATTTCCCAGGGTTCAATGATATTTCCACTATATTACTGCAGTGGTAATTGCCTCATTTGGCAAACTCTAAATAAAGATGAACAGTGAAAAATCACTGAGTTGCTGTCTAAAAAGCAAAATGTCTTATTCTCAGGGGAAAAGTGAAGATTTTTTTTTAATCATCACTTGCTGAACACCGGCTTGAGAGAAAACAAAGTCTATCAAATAAACTTAGCTTAGTTGCAGACTGGTCACAGACTTTGAAATACAGTCAATTCTCTCTTGGATAGGTTTCACTGAGAACAGATGATTCTACTACCTGAATTATATATCAGGATAAATCACAGCAGATGAGCTCACCCATCTTTCCCTGGACACTTCTACTCTTTGTCCTGTCTGCTTAAGCAAAAAAGCATCATGGTGGCTCCTTTGCATTTCCCCTACATATGTGCTGTTAATACTTTTAGTGCTGATGAATAGGAGCTCTGAAACAGGAAGCAGGGATGAGGTGTGAGGACTCACATCCTTTAATCCCACATAAATTACCAGTCACCTGAAACCTGGTCAAAGTTTTTTTTTTTTTTTTTTTTTGTGACTCTTGGTGGGAAGTGCTGACCCTGAACCTTGTGCATACTTTGCAAGTGGTCTACCACTGAGTTGTACCCTCAATTCCCCATCCCCCCTTTTTTTATCTTGAAACAGGGTCCTGATAAATTATGCAGGCTGCCTCTGGCCTTGAACTCGTGATCCTCCTGCCTCCGCCTCCTGAGTCCTTGTGATTACAAGTGTGTGCCATCACACCGGGGTATAACCAGTTCTTACATCTCTATCCATTGAGGTAGAAAGTAGCAGCTGTTTGTCGTCCTCAGTTTGCAAAGGACATAAGTTGAACACAATTCTGGAATGATTTTGTCCATCTGCTGAAGTGCTAAAGAGGGTATATTTCCGCCTCCAAGATTGGGTGAGATCCCACAGCAGCAGTTCACCTCTATGAAAGAAGAAGAAAAGCACTAGCTATCTCTCATAAGCAATCTGAAGCCAGGGATTACTGAGCCAGGGTCTGGGTTCTTAGTTGTAAAATAACTTGTTTCTTTGATAAAATAAAAGTTAAAATGGCTGAAGAAAGGTCAAAAAGAGAGCCAAGATCCTTTTTTCAGCTGGAGAGATTTCTGAGCTAACAAGAAGCAGAATGCCACACTGACATCACATAGGAAACTGAATCTCTCAGAGGGAACAATTTTCTAGAATCTAAAGATATCTGGTGGGAGAAGGAGGTAGCAATCCACTCCCACGACAATCCTGAAACAATCAGCCATTGAAAACCCTGAGGGTCTCTATGAGTTGGACATGACTCGATGGCACCTAACAACAATAACAACTTCACGGCACCTAACAATAACAACAATAACAGGCATCACGGTGGCTCCTTTGCATTTCCCCTACATATGTGCTGTTAACGTTTTTAGTGCTGATGAATAGGAGCTCTGAAACAGGAAGGAGGGATGAGGTGTGAGGACTCACATGTCACCTGAAACCGGGTCAAACCAAGGTTTTTTTTTTTTTGTTTCGTTTTCTTTTGGTGGCCCTTGGGAGGTGCTCACACAGAACCTTTGCAAAGATATCTGGGGGATCAATTTGGCTCCAGACCTGAACATTCCAACAAGACTAACAAAAATTACAACTATTCTTATATGCATCAATTTCCAATTTTTGGACTTGCCTCAATCCTGTTCATCTCCCCCAGAGAATGTTATGCTGCAGGTTCCCACATCTCCTTGTTATAAAAGCCCAAGCTCACTTTCCCTACCTACCATGTGTCTGTCAGCTTGTTGTGCTGTGGAAGATTGCATGTTGCTGTGATGCTGAAAGCTATGCCACCAGTATTTCAGATACCAGTAAGGCCATCCATGGCGGACAGGTTTCAGTTGAGCTTTCAGACTAAGACACACTAAGGAGAAGGACCAGGTAGCCCAGTCTCAAAATAATTAGGCACCGAAAACCCTATGAATATCAGAGAAGTACTGTCAAATATAGTGCCAGAGAATGAGACCCCCAGGCTGGAAGGCATTCAAGAAATGACTTGGGAAGAGTTGCATCCTCAAAGTAGAGTTGATGTTAATGATGGGAATGGAGTAAAGCCCCTGGGAGCACCATTTGTTGATGTACAATTCAAAATGAGAAGGAACACAGTGGCTGCAATAATGGGCTCAAACATAAAAACACTGTGCACGACACAGTGTATGGCAGTGTTTCATTCTGTTGTACACAGGGTTACTATGAGTCAGACTTGACTCAATGGCACTTAACAACATCACCACCTTCCCTTGACAGATATGCTTTCTGATTTGCAAATCCATTCTGTGCCCAAATAAAACTGCCTTCTGAGCTAGGTATGGTGGTATACTGCTATAATTCCTGCTACTTGGGAAGCTAAGGCAGGAGGATTCCAAGTTCCAGGCTAGCCTGGGCTATACACTGAGATTCCATCTCAAAAACAAGTTAGCTGGGCATGGTGGTGCATGCTTGTAATCCCAGCGACTCAGGAGGTGGAGGGAGAATGATCTCAAGTTTGAGGTTAGAAGTAGTCTGAAACACTTACTGAGACCCTACCTTAAGGTAAAAAAAATAAATACATAAAAAATGGACTAGAGGAGTATCCTAAGTGGTACAGCACTTGCAAAGTATGTGCAAAGTCCTAGGGTCAATCTCCAAGTACTATAGAAGGAAAACAAAACAAAAACAAAAAGAACAACGACCTTGAGCCAGGTGTGGTGTAGCATACTGTGGCAGGAGGATCGATTCAATTTCAAGGCAAGCCTAGTCTACGTAGTGATTTCCAGGACAGCCTGGGCTACACAGTGAGATCCTGTCTCAAAAAATACCAAAAGGAAAAAATAAAACAAATGCACCCTCAAAAAATAAGTTGGGTGTGGTGGTGCACACCTCTAATTTCAGTATTTGGGAAATATAGGAAGAACGATCCTAAGTTCAAGGCCAGCCTGGGCTATATAGTGAGTTCCAGGTCAGCCAGGGTATAAAAAACAAACCAAATCAAAACAAACAAACAACCCCCCCCTCCAAAAGCAAACAAAAATCAACAACTACCCTGCTCAGCTTTTACTTTTATCTACAGGAAGAAGAATTAAGTAGCTATAGAAGGCAGAGTGGGAAAGACACTTTATTATACACTTTTATTGCTGAAACATGTGAACGTGTTTGACTTTTAAATAGATTTCACTGGTAGCTTTAATTATAAAATGTTACCATAATTTGTGGGCCAGGGTTTGGCTCAGTTGTTACAGTGCTGCTCTGCAGTCTCTAAGGACCTGAGTTCAACCCCAGCACCACAAAAATGGCAGAAGGATGTGGCAATCCACTCCAGAAACAATCAGCCATTGGAAACCCAATGAAGGTCACTATGAGTTGGATCTGACTCTATGGCACCTGACAACAATGACCATAATTTGTACAACTCTAAAGTTCAAGACATACCACTTTTTTGGGGTGGTGAAGGAAGTAGGGTCATGGTTAACATTTGAGGGGATGTGTACATGTGTTACCTTTATTACCTCATTCAAAAACAGGGAACTTGCCTATAAATTCTCTTCAGCAAGGAGGGCCAGGTTGTGGCACTGTAAAGTACTTATTTGATCTTTCCCTTCCTGCACACAATTCTTAAGTCTTTATAATTTCCAAAGTGATGAGCTTCTTTTTGGATGTTAATGAGCCAGCAGATGACTGGCAGCCCGTAGGTAGCTTCAAAATGGAGTGTAGTTACCCAAAAGACCCAGATGGGATTAGGGGGTTGAGATTTTTAGCCCTACCCCAAATCCTCAAGGAGAGGGGAGGGGATTAAGGTTAAGTTGATCACTAATGGCCAAGGATTTAATCAATCATGCTGATATAACAATGTCTCTATAAAACCCCAAAAAGACAGGGCTGGGAGCTTCCAGATAGCTGAACATGTGGGAGGTCCCTGAGGGTGGCATACTCAGATACGGCTTGGAAATTCCTTTCCCTTTCTCCCGTACTTTGTCCAATGCATCTTTTCACCTGTATTTGCTCATATCCTTAGAATAGTGTAGTAAACATGTGTGTTTCTCTGAGTCCTATGAGCTGCTCATGCAAATTAGTAGAGCCTGAGGAAAGAGTTGGCAGAATGTGATTTACTGCCTGCTAGTCAGTAACTTAGGTGAAACAACCTGGAGCGTCCAACTGGCATCTAAAATGTGTATATGGGGGGAGTCCTGAGGAGAGGAGGGCAAGATCTCTTGGAGTCAGAATTGAAATGGAAACACCAAGAAGGTGTCTGCTGCAGATTTAATCACCTGGGGGAAATCTCTACATCTTTTGGGTTCCCAGAAGTCTTCAGAGTCGATTGTTGGGATGTGAGAGCAGAGGAGAAATGGTTTGTTTTTTTCCTATGGGAAGTGTTCAATAAATTTTGTTTTATTCAATGGCCATAACCATCTCAGGTGATAGAAAATATCTCTATTTCCCCTTCTACACAAGTGAGTGAACAAAGCTCAGTGATGTAAAGAGTCTTGTTCATAAACACAAAGCAAGGAAGTAGCAGACTGATTCTGAAATTCAGTTATGTCTAACTTCCAATGCCATGTTCTCTCTCTCTCTCTCTCTCTTTTTTGGCTATACTTAGGGGTTGAATGGATGGCCTCATGTATGCTAGGTATTGATCTACCACTTAGCTGCCCTGTCAAACCCTTTTTTATGTTTTATCTTGAAACAGAATCTCACTAAATTGTATAGGTTGCCTCTGGCCTGGAACTTGCAATCCCTCTGCCTGAGCCTCTTGAGTACGTGAGATTACATGTGTACACCATGGGAGCCGGCTCAGAGTCTGTACTCTTAACCACATGGCTATAGTTGTTTGATCTTTTTATGATTCTGTTAGTAGACAGCACAGGTCTCATGATTTTTCTATTACAAATGGCCCCTAATAGTTGAGTGTGGCAGTGCATACCTGCAATCTCAGCACTGGGGAAGCTGAGGCAGGAGGATTGTGAGTTTGAGGTAAGCCTGGGCTATATAGTGTAGTCTGTGTCAAAAGACCAAAAAAGATAAATAGCTCATGAAAATACAAGCCTTGTATATTATTTTCTCCATCTTCTGTGTCTATAAAGAGAGGCCTAGGAATTTCATAGGCCAAATGGAAAAACAAAATTTATCAGAATGTATGACCCAAAAAGACTCACCCAAAACAACTGGATACCAGCTGTGTTGGCTGATTGCTGGGCCAATATAGTGTCAGCCAAAGGCGCTCTTTAACAGTTGGGTCTACACCCCCTCCTCTTCTCTTCAGAAAGGGCAATTTCAAAATCATCACTCCTGCAGATTAAAAGAAAATCAATGAACACTCAAGATACTAAAACTAGTTGACTGTAGTACCAGTGGTTCATAATACACGGTCTGTGATTTAAGAGTTCATTAGGTCAGGCACAGTGGCACATGCCTGTAATTCCAGTGACACAAGAGGTGGAGGCAGGAGGCTCTCGAGTTCGAGGGCAAGAGGCAGCCTGTATAACAAGGACCAGACTCAAAAAAAAAAAAAAAAAAAAGGAGTGCAGCCCAGTGGTAGAGCACTTGCACGAGGTCCTGGGTTCAACTCTCAAGTACTGCAAGAAACCCCAAAAGAGTACATTACTTTGGTTAATTGGAATTAACACCTCACTTTCCATGGAAACAGTATTAGAAATAGTAGGTAATACCAATCTAGCTACATTTAGGCCAGGTGTGCTTTCAAAGGCTGTTCTGATAACACATTAAGAGTATTTTTCAATCTGGGCAAATGAGTTCCCATTTAGAATTGAGAACCTAAGGTGGTAACACAACTCAACATTTTCCAAATTTGGAAGGACAAAGGGTAAGATTCCTTCCAGATAACAATAAATCAACCAAAGGGTAAAAAGACAGGGGAATACCTCCATCAGTACTAAACCAGAGGCTCCTAGTTCATATTATAAATCAGAACAACATATGCAGCTTTAAAAGGTACATATTCCAGGGTCCAACCACTTGAAATTTGACTCAGTATGTCTAAGGTGAAGTCCAGAGCATGTACTTTTCCAAAACTCACCAGCTGATTCTGCTGGACAACCAGAACAGAAGGCTACTGTATTAGATAGCTATAAGCTTTAGAGGAAGTCCTTCTGGAGGGACTCTCAGCCAGATGGATTTTTAGCTTAACAAAATTATCAGCCTGAGGGTCGCTATGAGTCAGACATGACTCAATGGCACCTAACAAGAAGGAAGGATGTATGTATGTTATTTTTTTATGAGTACTTTTTTTTTAGTTAATGGGTTTCACAGATGTATATTATTTATTCTGTTTGTGCATTAGAAGCTGTAACTCTACAAATCTTTTCCATTCCTCTAATCAAGTCCTTGCCAAGCTGTAGTATTTCTTTCTTACAGCAAATATCTTGCTCTCCATGCCAAATAATGATCCTTCAATAAAGCAGGGGTCTTTGCCTTCTCCTGGAATGCATCAGGAACTCTTAACAAAGGGATATCCAACCTTTTGGATTCCCTGGGGTGCACTGAATAAAGAGGAAGTGTCTTGGGCCTCACATAAATTATATAACAAAGTTAGTACATATAAACAATGGAGGGGATTATGAAGAAAATAAATGCAATAAAACACATGCTGTTAAAAGACGTTGTGGGGTCACATTACTAGCTGTCCTGGGCCACATGTGCAGTGAACATGCCTGCTCTAACACAAAAGCCAGATGGTCAGAGCACAGAAGTCTAGCCCAGGTTAAACTGCTGGCAGCACCTCTCTGGAGAGGAGAATAAAGAACAGATTTTAGACAGATAATACACTCTCAGAACAGTAAGACAGAAACAAACAAGCAGGCAAAAATAACATTGACGACAAAAACCAACCAACTAACTACCAGATCAATATAGGTTACATCAGAAAAGAAACATTAAACATCAAACTTACCTCGACCTCTAGAGAGGTTCCAGATTCGAATGGTCTGATCTTTGCTTCCAGTGGCTAAGTAACAGCCTTTTGTTACTGGAGTTTCTGCTGCAATTTTCCCATTGGGAATTTCAGATGCTTCCAGGAAAGACAAGAGATGGTAACTTTTGTTTTTAATTGGCATTAAACATGCACTTATGAAAGAAAAAATTAGTTTGCAAGTGTTCTCAAAACTTAGCCATCTCTTTCATAGGTCTGATCTGTGTAACCTAAAGTTTTAAATATAATTCAGATGATAACAATTCTAATCACTTTGTTCTTTAGGTCTAAAGAGAACTGAACTCTCCCTTCAATCATCTCTACCTGCATTTTCCTCTTGATTTATGGATAAACAATCTTCACCAGGCAGGGGACACCAGGCTATTGAGTGGATTTCATCATCATGGCCTCGAAGCCTGTGAATAACTTCTCCTTTCTTACTGATGTCAATTATAACCACTATGCCATCCATGTAGCTAAAAAACAAGAGTTAGGAATATTACTGAAAAATGAAGACAGAATAGTCTCTCTAGCATACATTTTGGCTCAAGAGTTTACACAGTGACTTCTAAAGGCTGAGTAGGGGCATTCAGGGTAGAGGAGAAGAGGACAAGAAATAATTTTATTTTGTCCTTTTTCTAAAGTGCTCATTTCATGTTTCCTGGTTTTGTTAAAATTCTCCTCCATGCTATATATGATGGCATGCTCCTGTAATCCTAGCAATTGGGAGGCTGAAGCAGAAGAATATTGAGTCTGAGACCAACCTGGGCTACATAGTGAGATCTTATCTCAAACAATAGAGAACCAAAAAATCTCCTTCATAATCAGATTTTTGGTACTAACTAATATTGTACATTTTGTCTGGCATAAAGCTCAAACTGTCATAGCTCTTATTCTAAGGAAATTTACAGAAGAATAATTTTTATAACAGGCCAGCAATTCCTCTAATAAGAGATGAATCTGCCCTACTGTACTGAAAAAAGTCTCCTTTTTATAAGTGATATTACTTTTCTAGCTACAAATTTAACAAAAGCCGCTGTACTCAATATTCTAGAATTGTATATTCCACAGTTGTCTTTTCATGAGTTTAGGAGTTGAGAAATTCTTACTAGAATTTGCCTCAGATACATAAAAAAGTATCATCTAAAGCCAGGCATGGAGGCATATGCCTGTAATCCTAGCACTTGGGAGGCAGAGGCAGAAGAACAGCAAGTTTGAGGCCAGCCTGGGCTACATAGTGAGACCATCTCAAAAGCCAAAAAAAAAAAAAGTGCTCTGTACACCCACCTCAACCAAATCTTTCATCTTCCTCTTTGTCATGTATCATTCCTAGACTTTCTTTCTAAGACACAAAAATATTTTCTATATTTAAAAACTTGATATGAGTGGTATCATGCAGTCTACTTTTCTGTTGCTTGCTTTTACCTACATATTGTGTTTATGAGTCAACAATACTAATATATGTAACTCTAGTTCCTGGACAGTTGCCTCACTTTTGCGTTAAGTACTGAATTGTATGATTCTATCACAGTTTGCCTGCAGCCGTAGCACTGTGGTGTCCGATCCTGTCAGATCTCAGAAGCTAAGCAGGGTTGGGCCTAATTAGTACTTGGATGGGAAACACCAGGTGCTGTAGGCTTGGGAGAAGGACCTGGGAACCCACTCCCCCAAATCAAGGCGCCATTGAAAACCCTATGAACAGCAGAGACTCACTGACAATAGTGTTTCGCCTGTTGTCTATAGGGTCGCTATGAGTCAGATACCAACTTGATGGCACCTAAGAACAACAACAACATGAGTTGAACACCAACTCAATGGCACCTAAGAATGACAACATCCCAGTTTATTCATTTTCCTTTTGAAGGGTTTCCATTTTCTTCTATTACAAAGAAAAAAGCTACTATTAATGTTTTTATAAGACAACTATGAGTCGGGGTTAGGTCAGTTGGTAGAGTGTTGCTCTGCACTCTCTGAGGCCCTGGGTTCTATCCATAGCATTGCAAAAATGGGAAAAGAACCTTGCAACCCACTCCCAAAACAATCAGCCATCAAAAACCCTATGAATAGCAGAGAAGCACTGACATAGTACTGGGCACAGTGTCAGGGTGTGTTCCGTTCTGTTATACATAGAGTTGCTATGAGTTGGACCTAACTTGATGTTACCTAACAATAACAACAAGACAACTTCAGCTTTGATGTTAAGTAACAAAACTGCAAAGATGTAAGATATATGCATCTTTGGTTTATGAGAAAGCATAAAATTGCCGGGCACGGTGGCGCACGCCTGTAATCCCAGCAGCTTGGAAGGCGGAGGCAGGAGGATTGCAAAGTTTGAGACCAGAGGAAGTCTGTGTAACTTAGCGAGACCCTGTCTCAAAAAGTAAAAAAAAAAAAAAAAAAAAAAAAAAAAAAAAAAAAAAAAAAAAAAAAAAAAAAAAAAAAAAAAAAAAAAAAAAAAAAAAAAAGTGTTGAGTGTGCAGGTCAGTGGTCCAGCACTTGCAAAGTATGCAAGCGCAAGGCCCTGGGTTCAACCTCTAGTACTGCCAAAAAAAAAAAAAAAAAAGAAAGAAAGAAAGAATAAAACTGCTCTCCAAAGTGGTGGTACCTATTCATATTCCTTATATATTAGACTATTCTACAGGGAAAAGTATCATTACAGATTTTAAACAAGCAAACTCCACAAAAACAACTAAAAAAACCAGAAATAATATGTCAATCTTTAAAGACCTAGACTTCGAAAAATCACCAAGTTATGTAACCCATTTTGAAATCAGGCTCTTTTGAAGTTTAAGGAAAGCTTTTTGGGAATAATGATCATTTTGAAGATCCTCTAAAAACAAATCCTGATCCAATCTTCTGTGTCTGATCATACAGGGACCTGTCCTTCTACCTCAGTCTCTACTTCTTGTGTATTCCTGCTGTTCTATCAGGATTTGTCTAATTCAAGCTTCCAATCCCTGGCCATCACCCATTCTGCTTACTCCCTCTAATATCCCCAGAACAGCAATGCTCCCATTTCATGAGATAGCTCATCAACAGAATCCTTGCATTTTTACCATCAGCCACATTTGTCTTCCCATCCTCCCTCTCATGTAGCATGGCACAGATTTCATGGTCCATATTCTAGTCACTCTTAACTGGTATCGTGGGGTCGAAATAGACCCCCAGGTGGGTGCTGGACAAGGGGTTGGGTAGCACTTACCTAAGCATGGGTACATGCCTCATGGAGTCGGATGTGACCCCAGAAGCACGATGCCAGTTAATGATTAAAGCACCATTTCTCCTTTTGCTTTCTTTCCCTCAGGGGTATTTTTTCCACAAAACCCCAAATTTGTCTGAATCAGTCTGAGTAGCTTAAGTTCATGATCATGATTCTTAACTGGGCACTCAACAGTGAACTCTGGATCTACAATTTCCCTCAGTGAGTTCATTTTTCTATTCTCTGACAGTTTTCATTCTTTCTTCCAACATTTAATTGCAATCTGACCCTGAACTTGACTCTACTTCTCTGATTTATTTCTGAGAAAATCTGAAGTCACAGAATGGGACACTCTCCACTTCTAAATAGATCTACAAACCTACCTACACCTATCTCCATTTTCTCATCTGGTTCTACTTGTCATCTAGAACCAGTCTCCTTGACTTTTCCAACACATCACTGCTGCATTTATCAGTTTATACCTTCAGCAAGCTCTCTCTCTTCTGCTTCACTTATATTAGCATTGAAACATACCCTTGGTATCTTACATTTAGTACTCCCTTAACCCCATACACTTCCTCTGGCTTCATGTCTATGCACATCTTTAGAATAAACTTTGTGAAAAAGTTGTCTCCACATGTATCTCCACTACCTTACTCTCCCCACTCTATCATTAGTCTCTTGAAGCTACGTCAGTCAGACTTATGTTAAGGCTTCAAACTGGAGGAAACAGACATCTTTGAGTGAAAAGTGCATGGAGTGGTGAGGGAAAGGGGCTGCCCACTAAGGCAGCTCATGTGAAACAAACTCAGCAATCAAAAAGACAGATCTCCATCGTATCAATTGTCTAATCTAGAGGGAGTATGCAGGACTAGAGACAGAGCAGAATCATCTGATACTCTCGGAGTGGATGTTATATCCAAGATGGTATAAAGTGAGAAAAACGTGAGAGAGGACATTTCTAACATCTGGAGGTTGGCTGAATAAAATAAATATGAAGAACAAAGAAAATATAGTATCATGGAAAGGAAGGAAACAAAAACAATGAAAGGGTAGGTGAGAAAGATTAAGGATCTGGAGATCACAGGAATAAATGATGCCCAGAGCTAGGAGGAGTGGTTAACATATAGAGAAGTTTTCCTTTGAAGAATAAAGGCACAGGAAAGGCAATGCAAATGAAAATACGGTTAAATCCAAAAATAAACCATCAAAACAGAAGACACAGTACTTACCCAATGGCTACTAAATCTTCATGATGAGGTGAACAAGTAAGACAGAAAATTGTCCTGGGTTCTATAAAGAGGTGCTGGCTATCATTTCTGTTAAGCCAATAACAGAAAACAACTCCTTTTTTATCCCCCGATACTACTAAGTCCTTTACTCGAGGAGACCAATGTAATGCAGATATTGTATCCTTTAAAACAAAAAGATGTATTTGTTTCTCATTTGTCAGTGCTGAATTTTATTTAATTTTTAACTTGTACTACAAACTAGCCTAACTCCAGACACCTTATATGTAGTTAATAAATGTTAGTACTACTTGTACTGTTGTTGTTAGGTGCTGTTGAGTCGGTTCCTGACTCATAGCGACCATACGTACAACAGGGAAAACATTATTGTCAGTGCTTCTCTGCTGTTCATACGTTTTCAATGGCAGATTGATTTTTGGGAGTGGGTTCACAGGTCCTTCTCCCAAGCCTATAGCACCTGGTGTTCCCAGGTGTTCTCCCATCCAAGTACTAGCCAGGCCCAATCCTGCTTAGCTTCCAAGATCTGACAGGATCGGATGCCACAGGACTATGGCTGCAGGCTACTTACTTATATAGCAACCATATACTAAGCAAATGATACGAAAATTTAGACTACTGGGGACTAAAGAATCATTAAAAAATATTTTTCTCTTCCTTTATAGGGTCAGTGCAAAGTTCTCAGAAAAATACAAAGTTTGTACAAAGTCTTTCCTTTGCTTTCTCAAAAGGCAGGTATACCAAGTAATCATCTGTTTTAGAAATGAGTTTCACTCATTCGTAGTTTAAATCAGGTGTCTATGTTATGTGAACAATTGGCTATTAAACATCTTAGATTTTGTGGGCCAAATTGTTTCTGTTGTTACTCAACTATGTGGTTGTAGCATGAAAGCAGCCATAGATAAGATTTACATGACTTAAATGTGGCTGCATTCTAACAGTTATTTGCAAAAACAGGTGGGATATTAGTTTGTTAATCTCTGGTTTATAAAGAAAATGTGTATCTTCTTTTTAAAAAGCCTTGGAACACCTTACAATATAGGAATTATCTAATTAATGAACATAATTATTAAAATTCTCTTTCACAGATAAGATAGCAAAACCAAATTTAAAACAAAGGCTCTGCGCAGACATATAAAAACCTCTGAGAAATCAGTAAGCCATGGTACCTGATGTAATGCATGCTCTGTCACAACGGCTTTTGTCTCCACATCCCAGATTTTCACAGTCCCATCATCAGAGCTTGTGGCACAGAGGTTGTATTGACCAGGATGGTGAGAAAACGTGAAGCCAGAGACTCTTTCAGTGTGTCCCACCAACTCTCCTATAACTTCAAGTGAAACCAGACTTTAGGTTAAACTGCTATCCAAGATTCCAGGCAGAATTATACTGTTGGATGTTGAGTGAACAGATGGAGTCATTTAACCCACGGGTAACAAAATTAGCCTCAGACTCATAATAAGAAACTCCAGATGCTTGGTACTGCCTCTCCTACGTGACTTTAGACAGTCATTTTCTCTCTTTGAACCTCAGTATTCTCAATTGCAAAATAATGTGGATATCCCTTGCTGTGCTTAAGTTCATAGGCTGGGATGCAGCTCAAATGCCAAATGTGAAAGCCATTTTTACTTACATCTTGACATAGGTCATTGGGAATGGAATAACTATTTGACACGTCATATCCCAAAGCATAATCACATCCTTGTCTGGAGTCTGAAAGCATCTGGCTCAACCCATTCACCTTACAGAAACGAGTATCATGTATGATCTTGCTTAGGGCCTGTAGCTGTAGGTATTCCCCAACGCCAGGCTGTCTCCCGGGGGGGTGGTGGTAGCGCGCACTTGGGTGGGCGAGAAATGTCACAGATGTTTCAGAGGCCTGCGTCTAATAGGGCCAACCTTTCAGCGAGTGATCCCACGCGCTAGCGCCAGGACGCGGGACTGCTCGGCCCCAGCGCGGTGTAGATCTATCCTGGAGACCCATCACGACTCGATTTAGTCACTTGGACCTCTGATTCTGTAGAAAAAAGGGTGGCTGGACACGACCAGTGGGCGCCGTGGGGGAGCACAAGAAGGCTCAGGCCCATCAGGGAGTTACCTCGAAACGGGGGCGTTTCAGGGGCAGTGCCCGCGCTAGGGCCCACGCGGACAAGGAAGACGGAGGTCCGCGCCGCGAAGCCGAAGAGGCCCCCGGGCACTGCATCGCTGCAGCGGGCACAGTACCAGTTAGGGGAGGGCGGCAGCGTCCGCGGTTCCTGTCCCATGACCACCAGCCGCCGAGGTTGAAGGAAGCACCCAGAAGAATGGACGGTTCGCAGTCGCACGCCGTAGTCGGGAAGGGGGCGTGACAGACTTTAGCCCCGCCTCTTCAGGCGGCCGCTATGGCACGCGCCGAGGCCCATACGGCACCGCGCGCTCATTCTGGACTCAGGCAGGACCAGGTAGTGCCAAGCGCTCCTGACCTCGCCGGAGGCACAAGGCTCCACCCGGGCGCAGATTCTGGTGCTGTTTAAGTCCAGCCCTGAGGATAGGCATTCTCAGTACCCACTGCAAGCCACATAATTAAGAGGTTACAGTGATGGAGCCAGCTCCTTGCACGGCTGGTTTATTCGTTGTACCTGTTCAACAACTATCCCATCCAGTTATATACACACACACAGACACACACACACACACACACACACACACACACACACACACACACACACACACAATTTCTTTTTTCGGTATTGAGGAATCGAACTGAAGGCCTCGTGTGTGCTGTGCCTCCAGCCTAGTTTTTATTTATAGACAGTGTCTCACTAAATTGCACAGGCTGTCTCTGGCCTCTGACTCACGATCCTCCTGCCTCAGCCTCCCTACGTTGCTAGTATTACAGGAGTGCGCCAGTGCATCAGGCTCTCATCCAATATTTTTTAAATAACAGTGTGCCCGCGGACTTTGCTAGTTCTGGAGATGCTTTAAAAGTATCTACAAGAAGCCAATTAATGAAAATGTAAAGGAATGAATGCGGAATCAGAAAGAGAAGGAACAGTTTCTGCACCTGGTTGGAAATTCTGTCCCTGAGTTCTTGATATTCAAATGTTAAAGAGAAGCAGAAGAGTGCCTGTTTTGATTTGCTTGGTTGAGTGCCAGCTCTGAAGAGAACTGTGTAAAGTGCTGTGGAGGAAAAGCAATGGAAGTCTACTTACAACTTAGGCATGCTAAAAATGCTCAAATTCTACTGTGCTACTGTATTACATTTGGAAACCTGAGACACCAATCGTTAATATAGAGGTCCAACATATTAAGATGGTGTAGGGGCACTGAATTCAGAGGCACCCAGCCGTAGATTGATTACTGGTTTTGCCAGTAGTTATTTGAGCCTTTAACCTATCCTAGATATGTTTCTGGGCTGGGATTTAGCTCAGTTGGTAGAGCACTGCCCTGCAGTCTCTGAGGTCTCGAGTTCAATTCCCAGCACCCCAAAAATGGGAGAAGGACCTGGCGATCCACTCCCAAGGCAATCCCGAAACAGTCGCCATTGAAAACCCTATGAGGGTCACTATAAATCGGATACCGACTCCACGGCACCTAACAACAACAACAAGATATGTTTCTATCTTGAAGATGATAATTCTTGCCTTGTTTGGACTGCTGGAATAAATGAGATTTAATGAAATGTCTGCAGGGCATTTGTGGTAGTAAGTGCACTTGAATATATTAACTCATTTCTTGGAAGCGAATCTGGAGATTAGTAGGGATTAGGATGTCATACTTCATATTTGAACTTTTTGTTTATTTTTGAGACCAGGTCTGGCCTGGAACTCACTCTGTAGACTAGGCTGGACTCGAATTTGTCTGGATCTCCCTGCCTCTCCCTCTAGAGTGCTGGGATTACAGGCGCAGGCCACCCGCTCTCTGTTTAACTATTCATTCTCTAGGGGGGCTTTTCCAGGACTTCTCGTGATTTTTACCAGCTTGTGCCACAGAGATTTATTTATTGACACAGGGTTTCACTATGTACCTTAGGCCGTCCTCGAGTTCTCTATCCTCCAACCTCAGCCCCTCAAGTGCTGGGATTACAGGTGTGCGCCCCCACGCGTGGAGCTGGGGGTGCGGTAGGATAGTTATTTCTAAGAAGAAAATTGGAGCGCAGTAGGGCCTCTGTTCCCCTACTCCTTTCAGGCCATTTGTGAGGTGAGGCTTCACTATTTTTCTAGATCCAGGTGAATTTCAGGCAAACAATACATTTAGGTCTTAATTATTAAGTCATTCATTCTTAAGCACTGCTGGCTTGACCACATCTCAAAGGTTGGCCCCGCATTCTCGGTCTCCATGACAACACATTCTGAGTTTCCGGTTGGGGACGGAAGCCTGAGATTGCGCATGCGTGTTTCCCACCGCTTTTGAGCTGTTGAGTTCCATAGTGAAGGAGAACATGGCGGCGCCTGTGCTGGCAGAGTTAGGTAAGAATTCCTTAGTGTTTGAGGGGCAGAAAGGAGACAAGGCGGGGGTCTGAGTTGACAGCTTGTGTTAATGTTGCAGTTACATCGTGGATACAGAACCTAAGGAGTCGGGGAAAGCTGGCTTTGGGGTAAGTTTCCTGTCTTGGCGTTTCACAGGGGTCCAGGCTTCCTTACTAGTGGGCGGGTCAGTTACTGAGTGCGTAAGTGTCAGGCTTTGCATTAGGCGCTGAGGCCACAGAGGCGAACGAGACAGTCCGAATCTGTGTTGTCACCCTGTTTTTCGACCATTGTATTAACATATCCCTGCGGGGATCAGTATTATTACCCAAGGGAGGGACCAACTTTTTTGGTTATCTTGTGTGGTTACTTGCTTACGCGGGCAGGGACTGTGTTGTAGACAACCGTGGTTTACATCGTGCCTGACATTGTGCTGTAAGCTTTATGTGCATTATCTCACCCTAATAATACCTTATGTGCATATTGGGTACTGCTATATCCATTTTTGAGGTCAGGAAATTGAAGCCCCCAAACGGAACGTAACTTGACCAAGGCTACTCAGGTGTCGGAAGTTTTGAAGCTTTGTACTCTATGGATCATTCTGGCCTCAAAGTCCCAGTCCTCCTTCCTCAGCCTCCAGAGTGTGAGGATTACAGACCTGCACCACTACACCCCTGTGACAAAAGCGTTCTTTAAAGGTTAGAGAGGTTGACTTAGCACTGGCAAGGAATATAGACTTTTCTTTATCCCACTTCTGTTGTCATTTTGTTGCCTTTATGTTTTTTAGACAGTCTCATCTCCTGATTCTCTTTTCTCAGGTTTTTTGTCCTTCTTCAACCATGCCAGTACTGTATTGACATTTGGAGATTGATAGTCTAGTTGTAAAATTTATGATTGGTGTATTTGTTAGCATTTATTTTGACTTAGTTCATAGACTTTGAAGACAGATGTTGGGTATGGGCCTACCTTTTAGCTAGTTAATTTTGTAAGAATTGCTTATCCTTTCTAAGCTCAGTTACCTGTTACGTGATATGAGTGATATTAGTACCTGTCTTTCAGATTTTTAAACTTTTTAAAAGGAGATAATGCTTATGAAGTATTTAATGACATGTAATAATCCTACCCTAAGTGCCATTAGTGTTTCTATGATTATAAGTTGTTATTGAATTGTCATTATATTAGCTCTGTTTTAAGTTCATCCATCCTAGGGGAATGAAAAGGTGGGCTAAAGAAGAAATTAGGAAGCATTGGCTCTTAGAATTTGTCTACACTTTGCTTTCTTAGATTACCTTCTATCACTCCATTCTTAACTGTGCCAATTTACTTACTTTTTCCTGAATATGCAGTGCGTTTACGTGCTTTTTGGCTTTTTTTATGCTGTGCCCTTCAGGAAATTTTCTCAGATATTTCTAAAATGGAAAGAAATTAATTTCTTTTTTCTCTTAGCATGTTAGTGTTATACAATGGCTTCATATATATGTGTCCATGCCCTTTGCTAGCTTCTGTATCTTGGAGAGGTAGGGATAGTTTTGTTTCTCTTTGTAGTTCTGGCTTAGGGCCTTAAAGTAAATACTTTGATAATGTTTGCTGATTTGAATTGTTTTGCACTGACTTATACTAGGAAATTCTGAGCTGGTAACTTGAGAAACTTGGCTTCAGTCTTTTCATCTATGTCACAATACAAGAGTGTTGGATTTTCCTGGATAATCTCTAAGGCTCTTTGAGGTTCTGAAGTTATATAATTTTATGGATCGCCATCCTGGTATTTATAATTGGGGAAATGACCATATGAAAACTAAGTAGAAAGGTATCAATAATGCTCATGATAACGATGTAAAATCTTAAGAGATCATTTGATTCCGTGATTGGAAACTTAATGACATATGTGTGCTGGGCAGGTAATAGAAATGAGTGAACTAGAAGTAGTTGTGTAAAAGGAGTACTTTTCTCATTTAAAGACATTGAATAAGGTTAAGAAAAAATACTACTGACCAAGTAAAAAAACTAAAGGCTTTATTTGGTAGCAGACTGACAGTTTTCAATCTTGGAATTCCAAGTCTTCCATCTTACTAATGGATGCATTTGAGAAGTTTTGTGATTCTGAGAGTTACATAGTTAATGTATGGTGCAGCTTGGATCCAAACAAAAAATTTTTTGGCTTTAAGTAGTCATCACATCACGGGAGTGATAGACTGAAGGGCTAAAAAGAAGCTTGGAAGAAGTGATTTTAAAGTTTAAGTTTAAAGAATAAAAGAGTATATTTTGCTGTTTTGGAAATAGAAGGGCTAGTGTAAAATTTTGAGGGGACTAGTGACTAATATGTCCACAGGTTAAAATTCTCTATGAGAAAAACCAAGTAAAAAATATCATAATTTAGAGTTGGGTGGAGGAATGATGACAGAAGTGTGATATATTTGAGTAAATACTGGGCTGCAGTGGGTAGGGTCTTTTCTAGGGACAAATATGGCCTTGGGTGATTTGCTTACCTTCTCTGAGGCTCAGTTTTCACATCTCCAAAACAAAACAAAACAAAAAACCAACCAAACAAGAAAAAAATAAAACCCCCAAAAGAATAGTATCTACCTTACACGATAGTAGTGAAAGTTAAGAGACCATACATAAGATGTCTGCTGTAGTGCCTTGCACTGTGGAGGTGTGGTGATGGGGATGATACTGCAGTGATATTCTTTCAAAGGAATCAGATTTTGTGCTGGAAGCAGTCAGTAGCCACTTTTTACTCTTAGATGAGATTGTGTGTCTCATCTCTTCACCCTACTTTTATAGAACGGAGGGCAAGAAGATAAGAAACTGAAATATAAATTAATCTACTCTTCTATTTAGCCAAATCACTCTTAAAAGACTCTTCCAGAGTATAGGGTAGAAATGATCTCTGCTTTTCATTCATCTGTGCATTTATGGTGCTAGAGACAAATATTGAATATACTATGGACTACCAAAAGAACCAACATCTGTCCTAGAGGAAGTGCAGCCAGAGTGCTCCTTGAAAGCAAGGATGGCTAGGCTGCATCTTACATATTTTGGACATATTGTCAAGAGAGACCAATCCCTGAAGAAGGACATCATGTTTGGGAGAGTGGGAGGTCAACAAAGAAAAGGAAGACCTTCAACTAGATGGATTGACACAAGGTCTGCAACAATGGGCTTAAACATAAAAAAGATGAGTGGGAGGAGAAAAGGAGGCCAAAAGAGTAATGGGGAGGTGAATATGATCAAAGTGCATTACGTACATGCATAAAAACATTCTAATAGAACTCATTAGTTTGTACAGTTAATATACTTTAATAAAAACATTTAAAAGAGTACACTCTTAGTTTTGCTTGTAATTTCATTATTTTCCATATAGGAATCTCTCTGCGCTGGGACATCACAGGTGAACATAAATATCTGGTTGTAGTATGTGGGAGGTATCATGTTACCTGCTGTACAGGTAACACACAATAATGATAAGGGATATGAAGAATATTGTAAAGCATGTTGGGCAGTAGTGATTGCATTGAGTGAAATAAGGTTTCTCTCAACTTATTTGGAAAAATTCCACTCCTACAAGAAAGTTGAAGGAATACTACAGTATTCTTCAGCTCCATC
Source organism: Pedetes capensis (assembly GCA_007922755.1). Classification (NCBI taxonomy): domain Eukaryota; kingdom Metazoa; phylum Chordata; class Mammalia; order Rodentia; family Pedetidae; genus Pedetes; species Pedetes capensis. The sequence continues at coordinate 39,793 of VMDO01006672.1, forward strand.
TACCAGTTGTTAACATAGCTGTAGCTCTCTCTACAAATATACTTGCTTTTATCTTTTTAAAATTTTTTCTGAGCCGTTTGAAAGTGAGTTTCACACATTGTGGTACTCTCCTCTTAAATAACTGCAGGATTTATTTCCTAAAAGTGAAGACAGTTCCCAAGAATCAAAATCCATCATCAAAATGGGTGGTATAATTTAATGACCTTTTATTTTAATGTTTTGGGGTGAAAGCATTTGAAAAGAAATCAAGTGCATGTTGATGTTTATTTTTGAAAAAAGAAAAATTGACTATTATTTGTAGCTTGATAGGTCCTAAAATGAAAATACACTAAAACAAGGAGGTCTTATAGGTGGACATTTTAAATTCCTTGACATTTGTATTCATTAAGTAAGATTTTTTTTTTTTAAAGCTGTGTGCCACTTTATGCCTTTCAGATCAGTCTGAAGCCAGTTCATCGAGCCAGGATTTGTGTGTCTGGTTGAAGTCTAGCTGAACTGTGAGGTTTCTTTTTCTTTCTTTCTTTTCTTTCTTTTTTTTTTTGTACTTGAGAGTTGAACCCAGGTCCTCATGTATGCTTTGCAAGTGCTCTACCACTGGGCTGCAACCCCATCCCATTTTTATTTTTATCTTGAGACAGTCTTGTTAAGTTATGCAGGCTGCCTCTGGCCTCGAACTTGTGATTCTACTGGCTCTGCCTCAGAGGTTGCTGGCATTATAGGTATGAGCCACTACACTCAGCTCTAAAAGGTTTCTGCACTAATTTTATAGGGCTACTATAACACGTTACTGTAAAGTAGGTGACTTGAAACAAGGGAAGTAGATTTGTTTACAGTTCTGGAGGCTCTAATAGAGAATCTATTCTTTGCCACTTCAGGTTCTGGTGGTAGTTGGCACTCCTTGGCTCGTGACTCTTTCACTGCTCTCTTTACATGGGCTTTTTCTTTTTGTGTCTGTCTCAACTTCCTCTGCCTCACTCTTATGAAGACACATGTGGTTGCACTTAGGGTAGATCATCTAGGATGAGCTTTCTCCTCCTGAGGTTCTTAAAGTAGAGCATAGAGTTTTGCCATTTACAGATTCTGGGGATAAGGATGTGCACAGCTATTTGGGACCACCAGTCAGCCCAATACATTCTCTTTTTAAAAGAGGTCCCAAAGATCATCATCAGGCCTTTTCATCAAAGATGCCCTGTAAATCACACCTTTACTTCTGCTGCACCTTCAGCTTGAGATTCCCTTTTCCTGGCCTCAGTTGAAGTCTATTTTTAAAGTACTCAGCTTAAGTCTCATCTTATTAAAGTCATTCTGATTACCTCAGCCCTTGTTTTGCTCCTTCCTACGAGATTGTAATACCTGCTGCACATTATGGTTAGCTTTCTATCTCCTTAACTGAATTTGTGTGTATTTGTGCATGTGGTACTTGGGGGTTGAACCCAGGGCCTTGCATATATGATGCAAGTGCTCTACCACTGGGCTGCGCCCCCAGTGCTTTTAAAAATTTTTTATTTTAAGTCATGGTCTTGTGAAGTTACTCTGGCTGCCTCTGGCCTTGAACCTGTGATTTTCCTGCCTCTCCCTGCCCTGCCCCTCCCCCCTCCCCCAAGTTGCTGGGATCATAGGCATGCACCACTGTGCCTGGCTTTCCCTGAATTAACTTAAATTAACTTAAAATTTACTTAAAATTAACTGAATTTTAAATCACTTGAGGCCTGGAAATATGTTCTGTATTTCTTTGTATTCCCATCACCTAGAATAGTAACTGTAATAAGATGTCTATATCTATATTCTTTCCTGGTTCTTAGGACAGAATTCCTAAAACCCTTGTTAATTTCCTCAATGATAGGAGAGTCTTTGGTCAAACATAAACAACCCCTTTGGAACAGAGGGGATTGGAGGGGTTGGAAATTAGGTTATGAAAACTTGAACAAGGAGGTTGGTTGTATTGGTGAAGGCATTGACATGGTGGGAGGATGGATGGCCTAGAGAGATCGTGGAAACTTTGTGTCCTCCCTTTGTCTCCATACTTCCCTCCCTGCATAGCTTCCATCTGGCTGCTCTTGAATTGTATCCTCTATAATATATGTAAGTTGAGATTTTTCTTGAGTTTGGTATGCCATTGTAGTGTATTATTGAACTTGGAGGAGTCATGGGGAACCCTCAGATTAGTAGTCAGCCAGGCAGAAGTGTGGGTAGCCTGGGCATCTCTTTGGCAGCTAGCATCTGCACTGATAGCCTTGTAGAACAGAGCCCTTTAACCTACAGTGTATGATGCTAATTCCAGGTAGATTGCATCAGAACTGAATTCAGTTTTTTGGATACCTAATTGGTATTGGAAAATTGGTTGATGGTATAGAAAATCCCCATACAGTTTGGCATCAGGAAGAAAGACACAATAGTGGAAAATGAAAGTCAATCTAGACAGATGGACATTGTAGTCTGAAAGATTGCTCGGAATTGAGATTCATAGTTTTTCCATTCTAGTACCAAGAAGGAATCTTAATTACAAACAAATTCAGCACAGGTACAGATTTCTAGCTTTATGTAATAGCATAGTTTGTGCTGATTATCCAAAAATTTTTCACTACTTATTTATTTATTTTTTTTTGAGATAGGGTCTCACTACATTATGCAGACTGCTTCTGGTCTTAAACTTGCTATCCTCCTGCGCCTGCCTCCCAAGTCACTGTGATTACAGGTGTGCACCACCGCCTATTTTATTTTTTTTGAGATAAGGTCTTGTTACATTATGTAGCCTAAGATAGCCTGGCACTCACTTTGTAGCCCAGGCTGGCCTCAAACTCATGGCGATCCTCCTGTCTCTGCCACTCAAGTGTTGGGGTTTCAGGCATGCACCACCACACCTGGCTCTTGTTTTAAGTGGGGCTAAGTTGAGGTAGTTAGAAGTTTTGTATACTCGTGCAATAAGTTACTGATTAGAATGTTTGTTATTACTCTGAATAATATACCAGTGATTTAAAACCGTTTGTGCTTTATTTTCAAGTCATTATTGGTGCCTAAAGCTTCCACTAGTTTATCTGAGGGACGACTTTAGGTCTGAAGTAGGAAGATGATCAAGAATACACTGGTATGTATGCACTTTTTGATTTATTCTCAGATTACCTTTTCTTTTTCTTTTTTGTGGTACTTGGGAGTTGAAACCAGGACCTACCCATTTTTTACTTTTTATCTGAAACAGTCTTGCTAAGTTACACAGACTGCTCTGGCCTTGAGCTTGCCATCCTCCTGCCTCTACCTCCTGAGTAGCTGGGATTACAGGTATGCACCATCCACCACCGTGCCTGGCAAGAGTTGTGATTTTGTTGTTGTTGTTTGTTTTTTTTGTGGTACTGGAGAGTTGAACCCTGGGCCTCATACATGTTCTTACAAGTGCTTAATCACTGAGCCTTACCCCATCCTGTTTTTTAGTTTGTATTTTGAGACAAAATCTTGTTAAATTATACAGGTTGCCTCTGGCCTCAAACTTGTAGTCCTCCTGCCTCTGCCTCCTGAGTTGCTGGGAGTAAAGGCATGTGCCACCACACCAGGCTGAGAATTGTGATTTGTTTTGTTATGTATTTGTTCTCATTCCTTACCAGTGGGACAAAGTTCTTGATATATAAGCTGTGTGATTAAAAAGGAGAGTAACGGGGCACGTGGCTGTGATGGTGGGTAGATGATTGGATTCTGGCTGAATGTTACCGACAGCTGACAGAGCTTGCTTGTGGATTGGTGTGAGATGTGAGAAAGAAGGCTGATTCCTGAGTTATTATCTGAATAACTGGAAGGAAGGAGTTATCATTTCCTGAGATAGGAAGATTTCCAGAGGAGCTGGTTTTGGGGAAAAGACCAGGAACTTAGTTTGGGGCTTGTTAGGTCTGAGGTGGCCAGGAAGTATACCAGTAGAAATGTGGGTGGGCAATTGGGTATAGGAATTCAGAGATTGGGAAGGAATGCGAACTTGGGCATCATTGGTGTGTGAATAGTACTTAAAGCTAGGAGATTGAAGGCCTTTACTCTGTGAGTGAATATACATAGGAAACTGGAATAGTCTAAGGATTGATTGACATTGGAGGCAGCCATCGTTTGCAGATAAGGAAGATGAGGAAATAACAAAGGAGACTGTTGGGGAATGGCCAAAAGTGTTTTGGAGCGGACGTAAAGAAAATGTTTCAAGGGAAGGTGAATGACCAGAGATACTTAGATCCCTCTCAGATGATGATGGAGACTTGGCCATTGGATTGTGCAACAGAGATACCTTCAATGACCTTAAGAAAACAATTTTGCTGGGATTTACTTTCATAATTTACAGGGGCTAGGAAAGTAAATGGCCTAGTAGGGTTGTCAGGAAGCCTTAAGAGCCATTTGGGTTTATGAATATTCTTGTAAAATTTAGGCGTTTGAGTTGTCTATCCTTGGCCTGCCTGCAGCCGTAGCATTGTGGCTTCGGATCCGGAAGCTAAGTAGGGTCAGGCCTGGTTAGTACTTGGATGGGAGACCACCTGCAAACACCAGATTCTGTAGACTTGGGAGAAGGACCTGGCAACCCACCCCCCAAAATCAATCTGCCATTGAAAACCCTATGAACAGCAGAAAAGCACTAACAATAGTGTTTCACCTGTTGTAAGTAGGGTTGCTGTGAGTTTATACTGACTCGAGGGCACCTAACAATGACAACAAACAATTCTTGGCCTACATATTGAGAAAATCTGGCTTAACCAGTCACACATGCGTCATGATAGCAGGAGCCTTTTGGAGAGATCATGTCCCTTAGTCTGCAACAACTAGCACTGTTTTGTTTTCCTTCCTTCCTTCCTTCTTTCCTTTCTTTTTTTTTTTTTTTTTTCTTTTTTTCTGAGCTAAATTGTTCTTTTGTTGTTGTTGGTTTGTTTTCCTGTTACTATAGCTAATGGTGATTTTCATCAGGGGGTGATTTTGTTGTCCTCTCCCCTCCCCACTCTCCTGCCCTCCTACCCCCGCCAAGGAACATTTGGCAGTGTCTGGAGAAGTTTATGGTTGTCACAACTCTGGAGACTTTTTTTGGTTATACTATTGGCATCTAATAGGTATAGGTGCTAAACATCCTACAGTATAAAGGATAGCCCCCAACAAGAGAGAATTATCTGGCCCAGAAGATCAAATAGCTTGAGAAATTCAGAGCATTATGGGTCAAACTTGCTCAAATTTCATTATTTTGTTTGCTGAACTTTTGTTTCCATTTTTGTCCTTGACTTTCAAGTAAAATTATGCTGAGTTATGACAGTATACATGTCATTCCAATCTTTTTATTTTACATTATAATTGGGGCAAGAGGGAAGATGTTCTTTTATTTATTCTCATATATAGGATACACTTAATGTGCTCAAGTAAATTTGGAACAGAATTTTTTACTTTGATGAGTGTAATGGCACGATATGCACAAGATAGGGCCTGAGGCTCATCTTGTCTTCACTTGGGACTTGAGTATACTTGTACTAAATTTCAAAGTGATCTTTGAGTAATACCTAAGAGGTATTAGTTCTCTTTATCACATTGTGATGTTAGAAAGACCATAGACACTCTTATTTGAATTAACTCTTACTCCTAAAATTTAGTGTATATCCGCTACTACTCTTTGCCTGATGATTTTGGAAGAAGTTTTAAAATGATACTTAAATGTAATCTCTGTAGGTATTGGCAATTAGCAAACATCTGAATAATGAGAGCAAAGGTAATCTAGGTGCAAGTTCCAGTATATCACTGCTTTGTGCATGAGGTCTGAGGGCCTCACCGTACTATGAGTACTTGTATATATACATTGTTTCACAAGCTGTCTGTACACCTGCTTTACACCTACTCTTTTACCCAAGTTGCAGAGACCTTGTAAAGCCCAATGAATGAATTTCCTAGTAAAAGAAAAGCTATAGCAGTGATAATGAGGTTTGAATTTTCAAATGCTGAAAGTTGATCCCAGGTGGTGGTGGTGTTTATATTTTGGCCTCTGTCTCTGGAGTGCTGGGATCATATGCCTATGCCATCTCACTTGGCTTTCTGGGTGGTAGGTTTTATTTATTTATTTATTTATTTTAATTTTAACAGACTTTATTAGGTTTTTTTTTTTTTTTTTTTTTTTGGCATGTCTCTGGTGGTTAGGCATTGGAAGGACTCTCTGGTTTTGCCTGGTCTTGTTTTTGGCTGCTGCTGCAGCTTTTAAGGCCTTTTTTTTTAAATTTTTTGCGTCTGCTTGTGCAACCTCATGGAAAAAAGGAGCCGCCTTTGTTACAAAGTGGTGGTGGGCTTTTTGGTAATATAGAGGGGAAGGTGTATTCAATCTCCAGCCCCCTGCATATGTTCTCACAGATGTCATAGTTGGTCTTACAGAGGTTTTTGAGCATCTTTTCTCCTGGTTGATACTCATTAGCAGATGGCATTTGTGGGCTTTCTCCTTTTGATGTTTTTTGCATGTGTTCTTCATAACTGCAGATCTTGATGGTCAAGGCAACATTTGCAGCCTCCTGAGGTCTGGTGTTCTTAGGATTTGCTACAACCTTGTTCATTAATGGTTCTTGCTTGATTTCTAGCTTCTTTTTCCAGTTGGACATTTCCAAAGGCAATAGTCTTTTGATGACATCATCAACTTTTTTGATTCCAGGGACGTCCTAGTCATCTTTGAGTGCATGGAAGGAAATAGGTCATTGTCTCAGTTGGGCTGGACTGGTTTCTGGATGGCATATCCATGGGTGGCTGCCTATAGGAGACGACTTTGAGGCTGTGGGTGAGACAGATAAGGGGATCCACCTCTCTGGGGCACTGGGCAAGAAATGAGCATCATTATAAACACTTTTAAAATCAATATTGATGTTAATAAGTTCTTATTGTAACATTCCTTCTGATGTTTATTTTCCTGTAAATAAGCAAAATGTTGGGATGATTTGACTGTTTGGGATGATTTGGCAGCTGTGGGACTCTCCTTGCTTCCCTTACTGCCTTGAGCAAAAGGAGCCAGCCAAACCACCCTTACACCAGTACTGGCCATTTTGAACACTCCACAGATACCTTGAGGAATCTATATGACAATTACAGTTGTAACATGACTCTGGCTCCTGAAGGTACAGCCCCAGTCATGACTATTGAAAACAATTTGAAGTTTGCTTCAGACTTTTTGCCATTGCAAGCCTTGGTGAACTCTAGATAACACTGTAACCATTTCCACCCAGGTATGTTAGGGGGTGAGGAGGTGCTTCTAGTGGCTTACTGGAAGGACTTTTGTAACTGGTGTAAAAGGGACAAGGCCATGATTGGTGTAAAAACAAATCTTCATTTGCATGAAAGGGTAGTGCAATTGGTGCAAACACCCCCTTTCTGGCTATATAAGAAGGCTGTTTGGGTCAGTTGTTAAGCAAGCTGGGAGACACCTTCCTGTGCTGCCTCCAAGGCTTTAAACATCCAAAAAGTTGGGCACAGGTTTGGGTACAGGTTCAATATGTTAACATATAGAGTTCAGGTTTGGTTCAGGTTCAGGTTTAAAGTTTTAATCCTGTGTACAGATAGATGAATAAAATTTATTTTTTTCACCTTTTATGTATAATAAAATACCTAACAGTAAACAAAACAAAACAATCCCAAACCAACCAACCAGCCAACCAACCAAACAAAAAAATCCAGACATTAAAGGTGGAACTCAAACCTATTTTTTTACTCGGTTTGGGTTCAGGTTTGAATTCAGAAAAATAGTTAAAAATGTTTGAACCAGAATAGGTTCAGGGTTTGGCTTTGGGTTCTGTTTGAGGCCCTACTATGTACACATAGGATTTTTTTTTTCTCCCCTTATTAGTAAATACACATAGGATTTGAATCTGAACCCAAACCAAACCAGAGGCCTCTAAATTTTAACATATTGAACCCACACCCAAATTTGAACCCAATTTTTTGTGGATTTGAAGCCTTGGATGCCTCCCCTTGTGTTCCAACATTAGGGTCAGTAAAAAAAGGCTTCTATCAAGTGGTCTTTTCTTGTCTACTTTGAATAGAGCAGTCTGAGCTGGTAACCGGAAGAAAGAAGCAGCAACAACAGAGACAGCTGAGTGATAGTGACAGCAGGGCATCTGGTATGCTGGGCTGCATAAGTGGCAGAACAACTGGCTGCCTTAACAGCTATGGGAGCTATCCAGCTCTAACTAGTGGCAGGAGGGGATCCAGGGGAACTGTGTGGCTTTGATGAGTGGTAGCAGGGGTCCCATGGGAACTACTGGCAGCTGCAACAACTGGCAGAGGCAAACCATGGGAGCCACGTGTCCTTGATAATAGGAACTGCTGGAGCAGTGGGAACCGTACTTTCTTAACACAGGAACCACCAGCAACCTTTGCAGCTATGGAGACAGGGCTCTGAGAGCTGCCCAAAGACTGGGGCCTGGGTCACTATGCTTTCCACATGGTCTTCATCATGGTGACTTCTGACACCCTGGGGCCTATGCCACAGCTATCATTGTCCCCATCTTAAGGGTATGGACTAGGTTACACAGGTGCCACCATAGTACCTCCTTCCTGGTGCTTTTTAAGGTTGTCTTTCAGTGCTTTCAAAAACAAATTCTTTTCATTTATTTTGATTCTTTAGAATACCATTAGTAAACTAGTGCAAATGGACAGACTTAAAACTTGGCTGAGAGTTTTGTTGGAAAACAGTCCTAGCAACAGCCCATACCATAATTTGTTAATTTCACTGCCTTTTCTTGAATTTGTTTTCTCTACCAACTTTACATGGGTTTTCTTTTATAAAAAGTCTCATAAGAGCTTCAGGTTTGAGTGAGTTTGTATTGTCAGTTTTAACTAGTGTATTTTATCCACAAATATTTCATGTCTCATTAACAAATATAAAATATTCAGTTGATGTTTAAATTTCCAGGGGCTTTATATCTATTATACTTTAAAAATTATAGTAATCCATGTATTGAAATTAATGGACATTTCTCCTAAGTCTTGAAATCTGTAGGTTCTTCAGCTCTCTGATCTCTTTCTTTCCCCTTGTAACTTGTTTATTGAGGACAATGGGTTGTTTACTAGAGTTTTCCAGGGCTTGGATTTTGCTGAGTGCATCACCACAATATTATATAACATATTCCCACAGAGAAAACTTGTGTTTCCTGTATTGAATCTAGAAGCTTAATCAATTCAACCTTTTTTTTTGAGGAAAGACTACTTCATAGATGGTTCATAGTATATTCTTCCATCAGGAGGCACATAATGCCTCCTTTATCCATTAATTTATTGAGGATCATAAAATGATATTATAATTTTATTAAGAAAAATGAAATAAGGTCATTCACAGCAAAATGGATGGAATTAGAGAAAATTATTCTAAGTGAACGAACAAGCTCAGAAAGAGAAACACCACATGTTCTCACTCATGTGGGAGCTGAATCAAAATTATAAGAAGGAAAAATCCTATTCAAAGGTCAGATCAAAATAAAACGAACACAAAAAAAAAGCTAAGAATGGTGTCAATATAAATGGTCTAGAAAATGCATGCAATTGTTCTGACAAGATAAAAACAAAATTCACTACAGGAAAAGTTTCTACCTTAAACAGAACTGGAACCCAAGGACATATAGAAAAATATTACCAAGTAAATGATAGAGAAGACTTAGATGGGGAGGGTGGGGGGGGAACATACAAGAGGGTAAGGGGGAACCTATATGAATAATGTACATCAAAATGCATATAAGGAAATGTCACAATGGAAAGCATGTCAGAATGAGTCACATTAAGGTGTACATTAAAAATTTCCAATAAAAATGATATTATAATTTTGCTATTTCTTCATTACTAACTTAATAGAAATTGAACTTTCCTTCATGTACTACTTGACCACTTAATATAATCTATGAAAGATAATAACTGATTGATGCCCATTTGACCTTTTTTTTTTCCAGTGCTGGGGTGTTGAACCCAGGGTCTTATGCATGCTTCTGTACTCCCAGTCCATTTTTTACTTTTTGTCTTAAGATGGATTTTGCTAAGTTACAGAGGCTGCCTCTGGCCTCAAATTTATAATCCTCCTTCCTCCATCTCCCAAGTTGCTAGTATTATAGTAGTGAGCTGCTGTGCCCAGCTCATTTGACAGTTTTCAAATAAATTGGTTCACTAGCATTTTGTAATAACTAGTTTCAGTTTTTTCTTAGTTGCACTATGACCTCATGGTTTTTATTTTTATTTTTAATTTTTTTTTGAGACAGGGTCTCACTGTGTAGCCCAGGCTATCCTAGAACTCGCTATGTAGCCCAGGCTAGCCTTGAACTCATTTTGATCTTCCTTCCTCAGCCTCCTGCGTGCTGGGATTATAGGCGTGCATTGCGTATAAACATATTTGATGTGTTTCAGCCCACTCTCGGGGCCAAGGCGGGCGAAGGGGAGAGCCGAGCATGAAGGAGACAAAGAGGCCAAGACTGATGGTCTTGAGCTCCACTCTATTCTCTATACTCATGTTTATATGGTAACTCAAGGAGATACTAAAAATAGCTCACAAAGGTAACTGCAGTGCAATGGACTTTGTAACAGTCATAAGGTTTACAATCAGCTTAGTTAGCTTTCCAGTAACAGATTAATCCTAAAGATACAATCAAGGAACAAAGTTCAGATCTACACTCATGTTAATCAAGGAACAAAGTTCAGATCTATACTCATGGTAATATAGTAACTAAAGAGACAACAAAGTTCAGCAGAGCCTCTGATGTGTTGTTTCCTCGTTCCACAGGTAGCAGAGCTTCCTGCTATGGTCACATCTGTCACGTAGCCATTTATGCAGGCATGGCCTTTTAACTCATGTCGGGCCTATGGCTCCCGACAGCCCACTTCTTTTAGTATCCTTATTAATGCTTGGATTATCCTATCTTTGGCCCATGGAGGCATCTATAAGGTGGCTCCTGATTACCTTGGACATGACCATGATAGTCTTTGATAGTTTCCTTGCTTTCTGATATGACAAAATCTTCCTTGCCCATCTTTTATATTTTCTGCTCAAGATTTTCAGTTAAGCTATTTCTCCCAGAAGTTTTTTTTTTTTTTTTTTAAATTGTTGTTGTTGTTAGGTGCTGTCGAGTCGAGTCCGACTCATAGCAACCCTATGTACAGCAGATCAAAACACTTGCCGATTCTGTGCCAGGCAAACGACCTTATTTATGTTTAAGCCCATTGTTGCAGACACTGTGTCAGTTCATCTGGTGGAGGGTTTTCCTCTTTTGTGTTGACCTACCACTCTCCCAAACATGATGTCCTTCTCCAGGGATTGATCTCTCCTTACTACATGTCTGAAATATGTAAGACGCAGTTTGGCCATTCTTGCTTCCAAGGAGCACTCTGGTTGTACTTCTTCTAGGACAGATTTGTTGGTTCTTTTGGCAGTCCATGGTATATTCAATAGACGTCTCCAGCACCACAATTCAAAAGCATCAATTCTTTTCCTGCCTCTCTTGTTCAGTGTCCAGGTTTCACAACCATATGATGCGACTGAAAATACCATGGCATGAGTCAGATGCACCTTCGTCTTCAATGTGATATCTTTGCTTTTCAATACTCTAAAGAGATCTTTTGCCACAGCTTTTCCTAGAGCAATGCATCTTTTGATTTCTTGACTGCTGCTTCCACGGGTGTTGATTATAGAGCCAAGCCAAGCAAAATCTTGGACAACCTCAATCTTTTCTCTATTTATTGTGAAGTTGCGTACTGACCCAGTTGTAAGGATTTTTGTTTTGTTGATGCTTAGTCGCAACCCATACTGAAGGCTATGATCTTTGATCTTCATCAGTCAATGTTTTAAATCCTCTTCACTTTCAGCAAGCAGAGTGGTGTCATCTGCATAACGCAGGTTGTTATTGAGTCTTCTTCCAATCTTGATGCTGCGTTCTTCCTCATAAAGTCCAGCTTCTCGGATTATTTGCTCAGCGTATAAATTGAAGAGATAGGGTGAAAGTATACAGCCCTGACATACACCTTTCTCACCTTTAAACCAGGCAGTGTTTCCTTGTTCTATTCGAACAACTGCCTCCTGGTTCATGTACAGATTTCTCATGAGCACAATTAGGTGTTCTGGTATTACCATTTTCCGAAGTGTTATCCATAATTTGTCATGATCCAGACAATCAAATGCTTTTGCATAGTCAATAAAACATAGACATCTTTCTGATATTCTCTGCTTTCAGCTAATATCTACCTGACATCAACAATGATGTCCCTTGTTCCCCCACCCTCTTCTGAATCCCGCTTGATTTTCTGGTAATTCCCTGTCTATATACTGCTGCAGTCGCTTCTGAATGATCTTTAGTAGAATTTTGCTGGTGTGCTATATTAATGATATTGTCCGATAGTTTGCACATTCGGTTGGATCCCCTTTTTTGGGAATGGGCACAAATATGGATCTCTTCCAGTCAGTTGGCCAAGTAGCAGTTTTCCAAATCTGTTGGCATAATCATGTTAATTCCTCCAGTGCTGCGTCTGTTTGTTGAAACATCTCTATTGGTATCCCATCAATTCCTGGAGCCTTGTGTTTCAACAGTACTTTCAAGGCAGCTTCCACTTCGTCCTTCAACACCATTGGTTCCTCTTTGTATGCAACCTCTTGGAGTGGTTGGTCATCTACCAATTCTTTCTTGTATAATGACTCTGTGTATTCTTCCCATCTTCTTTTGATGTTTCCTGCATCATTTAATACTTTCCCTGTAGAATCTTTCACTACTGCCACTCGAGGCTTGAATTTTTTCTTCACTTCCTTAAGCTTGAGAAACACAGAGCGTGTTCTTCCCTTTTGGTTTTCTGCCTCCAGTTTCTTGCACATGTCATTATAATATTTGTTTTTGTCTTCTCGAGCCGCCTTCTGAAATCTTCTGTTTAGTTCCTTAACTTCATCATGTCTTCCTTTTGCTCTAGCTGCACGATGTTCGAGGGCAAGGTCCAGTGTCTCTTTTGACATGTAATTTGGTCTATTCTTTTTTTCTTGTCTTTTTAAGAACTTTTTGCCTCCTTCTTGAATGATATCTTTTATGTCACGCCACAACTCTTCTGTTCTCCTATCAGTTGTGTCTAATGCATTAAACCTATTTTTGAGGTGGTCTCTGAACTCAGGTGGGATATACTCAAGGTCATACCATGGCTCTCATATAATTGTTCTAATTTTCTTCAGCTTGAGTTTGAACTTACATATGAGAAGTTGATGGTCTGATCCACAGTCAGCACCTGGTCTTGTTTTGACATTTTGTACAGAGTTTTTCCATCGTCTCTTTCCACATATGTAGTCAATTTGATTCCTGTATGTTCCATCTGGTGAAGTCCATGTGTATAGTCTCTGTTTATGATGTTGAAAAAATGTATTTGCAATGAAAAGGTCATTGGTCTGACAAAATTCTATCATGCGTTCTCCAGCTTCGTTTCTGTCACCAAGACCATATTTTCCAACTACTCGGCCTTCTTCTTTGTTTCCAACCTTTGCGTTCCAGTCAACAGTGATTATCAGTATGTCTTGATTGCATGTTTGATCTATTTCAGATTGCAGAAGCTGATAGAAGTCTTCCCTTTCTTCATTTGTGGCCTTAGTGGTGGGAGCATAAATTTGAATAATAGTCACATTAACTGGCCTTCCTTGTAGGTGTATGGATATTATTCTATCACTGACAACGTTGTATTTCATGACAGATCTTGAAATGTCTTTTTCGATGATGAATGCAACCCCATTTCTCTTTAGTTTATCATTCCCAGCATAGTAGACCATGTGATTGTCTGACTCAAAATGGCCTATGCTGGTCCATTTTAGCTCACTGATGCCTAGAATGTCAATGTTTATGCGCTCCATTTCTCTTTTAACAATTTCTAATTTTCCTAGATTCATACTACGTACATTCCATGTTCCAATTATTAATGTATGTTTACAGTTGTTTCTCTTCATTTTGAGTCGTGCCACATCAGCAAGTTGAGCACCCTGGGGCTTTACTCCATTTCCGTCATCACGGTAGACTCTACTTGGAGGAGGCAACTCTTCCCCAGTAGTCTTTTGAGTGCCTTCCAACCTGGTGGCCTCATTTTCCGGCACTATATATGACAGTGTCTCTTTGCTGTTCATAGGGTTTTCAATGGCTAGTTGTTTCGGGAGTGGCTCGCCAGGTCCTACTCCCTAGTCTGTCTTAGTCTGGAAGCTCAGCTGAAAACCTGTCCACCATGGGTAACCTTGCTCATGTCCGAGGTTACAGTGGCAGAGCTCTCAGCCTCATTGCAACACGCAAGACCCCACGGTGTGGCAAACTGACAGACGTGTGGGGGCTCTGGTGCTTATTTGAGCTTATAAGCTGGGTATATTCTCAGCTTTTTGGTCTGTGTGATTCTCTCTTTAGTCCACCAGCCCAAATCCAACGGGGCTAAGGGCTAGAGACGCGATAGATTTTGTTTCTCCTCTGTAGGGTGGGAAAGGGGTGGGGATCTGGTGACAGAAGAGGGGGGAAGAGGAGGTAGAGGACAAAGGCTAATAGAAATTACAATTAAGGTTAAGACTTAAGGGTAAAGTAATTAATACAAGGACACATATATAGCTTAAGAAAAAGAAAAATAGAGGGAAGAGAGTAAAACAAGAAAGGAAGAAAATAGAAATTAAAAAGAAAAAAAAAAGAAAAAACCTCACGCATACACGCTCCCACCCACATATAAAATCGCTTATAGTCAGGTGTGGTGGTATACACCTGCAATCCCAGCAGCTTGGGGGGGCGGAGGCAGGAGGATCGCAAGCCCAAGATCACAGGCAGCCTGCACAACCCAGCGAGACCCTGTCTCAAAAAGTAAAAAAAATATGGGCTGGGGATGCAGCGCTGCGGTCCAGCACCTACAAAGCAAATAGGCACAAAACCCTGGTTTCAAACCCCCATACAAAACAACAAAAACAAACAACAACAACAACAACAAACCCAAAAAACAAAATCAAAACAAAAATAAAAACAAAACCATGCATACAGGGTCACACACACATATAAAAACACTTCTAGTCAGGTGTGGTGGTGCACGCCCGCAATCTCAGCAGCTTGGGGGGCAGAGGCAGGAGGACCACAAGCCCGAGATCAGAGGCAGTTTGTGCAACCCAGCAAGCCCCTGTCTCAAAAAGTAAAAAAAAAATATGGGCTGGGGGCGCAGCGCGGTGGTCCAGCACGTACAAAGCAAGCAGGCGCAAGACCCAGGATTCAAATCCCCATACAAAAAGAAAAAGAAAAAGAAAAAGAAAAAAACCCTTGTATGTTCTTGCAGTGGAATCTTCACTGTGGGCACCCAATTCCACTGGGTGAAGTTGATACTGCAGGAAGCAGTGCTCTCTCCAGAACTCAGGATGGCAATGTTTTCACACAATCTGCAGGAGCAGTCTGTCTTAGTCTATAGAGATTTTGCCAATTACGTAGAAAATGGCAGATTGCCCCACAATGTCCTGGGTTTAAGTGGAAGACCAAATGACCAAAGAGATGGTTCCACGAAATATTCTGTGTCTATTGTATTGTTTGAGAAGCAGTGGAACCTGTGGGGTCCTCCCTGTCCCACCTAGTTCAGGCACCAATAAATGATATTTCAAGATGATAATCTGGAGGCTAGGGTGCTCATTGTTGCTATGTGAGTCATTATTCTAGACTTCTCCAGTGGAGAATCTGGTACAGGATTTTGACTCTATTTATATAGGTACCTGTTTTGCTTCTACATTGAGAATTTCAGTTGTTAATAACACTGAAAAAGATGGTTAAAATATCACATAATTACTCATTTGCTTTATCCCAGCAAGGATTTTAAACTGGAGAGTGACATGAGTAGCTCCATGTTTTAGAGGTAGCTCATTTGGTGCATAGACAGAGGCAGGTTGGTTAGAACTAGGTAAATTGATAGAAGAGAAATCACTGTAGAGGCTGTTGCTGTAGTCCTGATGGAGAGCAGGTCCTGACGTAGGATGGTAGCAGTTGCAGTGAAGAAGAGGTAAAGCATTTGAGAGGTGTGCAGCGCTAAGATTTGGTAACTGGCTTTGGTAGGGTGAAGATGATTGGGAGGTTAAAGATAAATTCCAGGACATCATTCAAGAAAGATTTATTTAGTGATTTAGAGGAGCAGCAGATGCTGGGAAAATAGGTGAAGGAGAATGATCATTTGGATTGAGGGTGGCCAAAGAGTAGTGAGCCTGCAGCCGTAGCCCTGTAGCATCCGATCCCATCAGATCTCGGAAGCTAAGCAGGGTCAGGCCTGGTTAGTACCTGGATGGGAGACCGCCTGGGAATACCAGAAGTTGTAGGCTTGGGAGAAGGACCTGGCAACCCCCTCCCAAAAATCAATCTGCCATTGAAAACCCTATGAACAGCAGAGAGGCACTGACAATAGTGTTTCCCCTGTTGTACAGAGGGTCGCTATGAGTCGGACACCGACTCGACGGCACCTAACAACAACAACAACAAAGAGTAGTGAATTTGAGGTCTTTTCATCAAGCCCATTATTTTGGCATTAACGAAATCCACTCCAGCCCCAATTACTTTCCTAATATTTTTCAGTACTTAACAGATTCCCTGATTCAGTCAGACCTCCTGTTACTTCTTTGCTCTGTACCTCTACTAACATGCCTAGGCCATTGTTCCCTGTCCTCTTCCACCTTGCTCAAGATTTATCTGAGACCACCCATGAAATCTTCTGTCTGCCTCTTGTATCTTAGTAATGTGTGGTTTTGTGTTGTCCTCCAGTTGTCCTGTGTGTCTTGCTCAAAACAACAAACCTGGGCAGCTCCATAGCTCTGGTCAGGGATCCATTGTGTTGTCTTTAAATCTTTTCTGTGACTGAGCTGGCTTATAGTAGAGAGTCAGTATCTATCCTGATAATAACAACAACAAAGGGCAAATTATCTCAGGCTAATGCTTACTATTTGACTTACATGAGTTATTCACTTTTCACTCTTCTCAGCCTCCAATAAATTAGTTCTTGGTGGTGGTTTATGTAAAAGTAGCCTCTATTACTAAATACTTCTACAGTGCTTCCACTTACGATCTTTACGTTGTTTCTATCAGAATAAAGCTGATGTGGTTCAGAGTATACCTAAATTCCGAGAAAATGTTCTAACTTTTTATTGTTTTACAGGCTTCTTTCACCTCATAGTGTTTCACCTCAATCATATATCCACACCAGTGCTTCTCTTGACATTTCCCGAAAATGGGAGAAGAAAAATAAGATTGTTTATCCACCACAACTGCCTGGCGAACCTCGGAGACCAGCAGTAAGTTTATGGATAGAAGTACTTTCATTTTTTTTTTTTATGGTACTGTGGATTGAACCCAGGGCCTTACGCTTGCATGCTTTGCAAGTGCTGTACCACTGAGCTCCACCCCCAGCCCTTTTTTTTCTTTTTTTGTACTTTTTGAGACAGGGTCTTGCTACTTACACAGACTGCCTCTGGTCTTGAACTTGCAATCCTCCTGCCTCTACCTCCCAAGCCACTGTAACTACAGGTGTGTGTCACGGTGCTCAGCTTGGAACAAGTTTCTTAGTTTTGGCGGTACTAGGAGGTTGAAACGAGGGCCTTGCACATGCTCTGCAAGTACTCTACCACTGAGCTACACCCTCAGCAAATCTCTTAATTTTGATAATGTGCTCTTATTCTTATGTGGCCAGTAATGATTTATTATTCCATGTTAAGAAAAGAAAAACTAGCTGGGCGTGGTGACACATACCTGTCATTCCAGTGACTAAGGAGACTGAAGCAGGAAGATCACAAGTTTGAGGCCAGAGGCAGCCTGTGTAACTTAGCAAGACCCTATCTCAAAATAAAAATTAAAAAATGAGGTGAAGGTGAAGCTCAGAGGTAGGGTACAAGTGTGAGGCCCTGGGTTCAATCCTCCAGTATCACACACACTCACAAAATAACAAAGAAAAAAGTATACAACAATTTTCATAATCTTTAAATTGATGGAAAATGTGAGTTTAGAACAGTTACCATTGTTTTACTTCTTTGTTTGCCTTTACTTAACCTCGTGGAGAAGGGCCTTAATTCTAAAACTAACCTGATAGTTTGAGACATACTTAGTTTTGGTTCCACAAGGCTTGCTGGTGAATTTTTGTTGTTTTTGAGACAAGGTTTTCCCGTGTAGCTCAGGCTGGCCTTGAACTTGATCCTCCTGCCTTGGCTGATGAATTCTTGTTAATGGAGCATGACAAGTTGACCAGAGTGACTTAAACTAATGTCCAATGTTTAAGTAATATATGACTTTCTGATGTTGTGAGATTGAATACAAACATAATTGTTTTTTCCTGTTTGTAGTATGCAAACCTTTGAACCTAATTTTTGAGTTTAATTATTGAATTCCTACCAGAGATTTACTTTATCTTTAGTTGCTCAATAATTTTACTCCCTCTACACTAATAGAAATTATTCTAATCTGAGATAGAAAACTAATTTCCAGCTTAATGTGACTTTACTGTGGCATATGTATAAAGTTTAGGCAAGTTATAACATAAAGAAGAGAACATTTAAATCCTTCAGAAAATGAATTGTGGTAGGTACTAAGGAATAGAATTACAGTGCTAATTATAAATTATTCAGCTTTTATAGGCCTTTCTGATTCAAGGCTAGTGGATAGTTTCATCTAAGTGATAATAAGAACCATATCTTTTGCTTAGTTTTTATATGAATTTGACTGCATACATTTTATTATGAAAAGGTTTAGTTGCCAATATTGATCTGAATTAGTTCAGTTGCATGTTCTTTTTTCTTTTTTTGGTGGAAGATGAGTTACTTCATTTTTTTTTTAAGAGCCCCCATGTGATTGAGAAATAAGAGGAAACAGATGCTAATAATTTAAACAACACTTTAAGGCAGTTGTGGTGGTACATACTTGTAATCCTAGCACTCAGGATCCCGAAGCAGGAGGATCATGAGTTCAAGGCCAGCCTGGGCTACATAGCAAGATCCTGTCTCAAGGAATGAAAACAAAAACAAACAAAAAATAACTTCTTAACTTTCCTATTTTATCATGCCATCAGAACTTGAAAAATTTGTTATAGAATTTGGGCTATTAAGTATTGATTCCATTTTGTAACTTACCAAAACATAGAAAAAGTTAACACACTTGCACAAGTATAAATAAAATGTTATTTTTTATAATTAATGAGTTTTCTTGATCAAGCTCTTTGAACTTAGATATTAATTGGAAATATATCATGATAGTATGTCAGGTCCAGAATCTAATAGCAGAATTTTGCACTGTGAGGTACCAATCTTTTTGGATATGAAAAAATTCTTCAGGATATATCTTGTATTAGTTACTTTTGCATTGCTGTGACCAAAATACCTGAAGAAACAATTTGGGAAAAGAAAGGTTATTAGCCAGGTACAGTGGCACATTCTGTAATCCCAGTGACTTGGGAGGCAGAGGCAGGAGGATCAGAAGTTCAAGACCAGAGGCAGTCTGCGTAATGTAGCGAGACCCTGTCTCAAAAAGTAAAAAAAAAAAAAAGGGACGTGGGTACTGCTCAGTGGTATAGCACTTGAAAAGCATGCAAGTGTGAGGTCCTGGGTTTAACCCCCAGTACCAAAAAAAAAAAAAAAAAAAAAAAAAAAGAAAGAAAGAAAGAAAGGGTTACTTTGGCTTACAGTTTCAGAGTTTCAGCCCATAGTGGTGAGTAAGGTGTGGTGGAGCAGGCAGTGGGAGGGTGGAGGATGTAACAGAGGAGAGCTGTTCACGTCATAATGGACCAGGAAGCAGAGAGAGAGAGAGATGGAATTGGGAGCTGGGTGTGATTTTCAAATGTCCACTCGCAGTGACCTCCTTCCCCCAGCTAGGCATTGCCTCTTAAAGGTTCTACAGCCTCCCACAATAGCACCACCATCTGGGAACCAAGAGTTCAAACATGAGCCTATGGGGGCCATTTTATTTTTAAATCATGACATATCCCAATTGGCAAAATTCAAACAGTTGAGACTGTGTTGTCTACCTAACTCTAGCAAATGAAGAACAGTGTCTTCAAATTTGTTGTGTATTTTATTTACTGAAACTATTTTGGATAACTTTTTTTTTATCACATACGCTTTCTACTTGTGCTTTGTACTTGATTTGATTTTATATAGGCACTTTGGAAAAACCACATTTAATTTTCTATTTGGTATAGAGTTTGAGTAATCCTTTTGGGGACAAATTATGACCTTTGGAAAATACCTTAACAGTTTCTGATTTTAAGGAGTAGTTAGTAAATTGATAGCCTGTACCCATACCACCCTGGTATCCAATCCTTTCTACTCTTGGAAGCTAAGCAGGATTGGGCCTGGTTAGTCCTTGGATGGGAGACTGCCTGGGAATTCTGGGTGCTATAGGCTTGGAAGAAGGACCTAGCACCCTACTCCCAAAACAATCAGCCATTGAAAACCCTATGAATAGCAGAGAGGCACTGACAATAGTGCCAGGCATGGCACAGTGTCGGAGAGTATTTTGTTCTGTTGTACATAGGGTTGCTATGAGTTGAACCTAACAACAAGTAAACTGACATTGGTACATCGCTTATACTTGTTATGAATGAAAATAGTAATCGCTTTAATGAAAACTTAGCTTGCTTATAGGGAATAAATAATTCACTCACCTTGCCATGTGTTTCATATTGTGCCATTATGTACAGTATCCCTTAGGCTTGCCAATCTACTAGCTGCAAACATTTTTTAAATTATTTTTATCTCTAGTTTAAAAGAAGGCCAGATAATATCTGCCATTTAATTCTGACTTTCTGCATTGGTATCCATAGTTGATAAGTAATAAAGAATGGAGGTAGTGAGTAGACTCTATAGCAAGTGAGTTAAATGAATGTCCCCAATGTAGACATATTTTTGGCCACTCCTGATAGTTTTAGCTAGTACAATTTTCAAACAATATAGATTTGTGTGTAGACTTTATATGTGGCTTTTCTATGATAAAGAAAATAAGAGCGGCCATTCTTCATTAATTTGGGCCTGAGTTTTCTTTGCAGAATCTTTGAAACATTTGTATTGAGTAAATTAAAAATATGCCTGCAGCTGTAGCCCTGTGGCATCCGATCCCGTCAGATCTCGGAAGCTAAGCAGGGTCGGGCCTGGTTAGTACTGGATGGGAGACCGCCTGGGAACACCAGAAGCTGTAGGCTTGGGAGAAGGACCTGGCAACCCCCTCCCAAAAATCAATCTGCCATTGAAAACCCTATGCACAGCAGAGAAGCACTGACAATAGTGTTTCCCCTGTTGTACAGAGGGTCGCTATGAGTTGGATACCGACTCGATGGCACCTAACAACAACAACAACAAAAATATATTGTTGTTGTCAGATGCTGTTGAGTTGGTATCCAACTCATAGCGACCCTGTGTATAACAGGCGAAACAGTATTTTCAGTACTTCTCTGCTATTCATAGGGTTTTCAATGGTTGATTGTTTTTTGGGGAGTAGGTTGCCAGGTCCTTCTCCCAAGCTGCTCCCTGGTGGTCTCCCATCCAACAGTGATACAGCTGCAGGCATAATAAGACTGTATCAAACCTGTTTGGGCAACCATTTTTATAAGAAGGGTTTTTTAATTTATTATTTTTTGGGGGTGTGTACTTGGGGGTTGAACCCAGGATCTCATCATTTGCTGTATTGGCTACTTAATACCAGTATATAACTAGGCCTTTTGAGTACAATATATATCAACTTAAAATTTGACAAATCAGGTGACTTCTTCAGGACCACAGAGCTTGTGAGAGAGAAAGCTAGATGTCAAAGAACAGAGAAGTTGTCTAAGGTGTAGCATGTATATTTGTATGTGTGTGTTGGTATACAAGTACATATTTTTTTAAAAAACAATTTGATGATAATCATATACAATTCTGGTTTAAAGATATCCCATCATGGGAACTCATGATTTGAAAGTTTTCTATGGAAAACATTTTGTTGGAGTGGATTAATTTTTGCAGATTAGTATTATCAGTTATGACAGTTCTTCTCCCTTTTATTCCTGAAACTGTAATTAGGCTATTGCTACAGTTTTCAACTTGTCAGATTCTAATGCAACTGAAATAAAATCTGATACTTATGAAAAGATGGCCACTTGAGGAAACTGTTGTTTCTAAGTCATTTGAAAATTTCCAGCAGGATCCAGAATGTTTGAAAGTTTTGAGATCTTCTTCCAATAGTTTGTTTTCTAGTTTGCTTTTCTTGAGCTACTGGGGATTGAACCCAGGATGTTGGGCATGCTAGGCAAGTGCTATGCCACTAAGCTACATCCCCATCCCTCTAATTTTTTTTTTAAGTAGTAGTAGGGATAATAGTAGAAAAGAAAGCAGATTTGAGAGTCTTAGGAACTTTTCATGATACATGCATTAGACCTTGAATGACTTCCAGTTCTTTGACTTCCAGCTTTTGAAGCTTTGTGATTTTGAACAAATCACTTGATTTGTTAGACTTTCAGTTTATGAAAGGATTATAAAATTTTTCCTTTCTTAACTCATAGAGTTAGATTAAATGAGATAATGGGTCCAAAAATGCTTTGGGAACTATAAATTGTTTAATAGATGATTGATTAAAAAATGAAATTTTACTATTTAAAACAATAAAAGCCAACCAGCTAAATGTTTTCAAGATACTTTGATCTAAATCTTTTACTATTCCCCATTTAGAAATATTGAAAATATTGGCACAATCTATTGTATAATTTCTATAGTTTCCATTTCTTTATAATTGTTTAACATAGTGAGACTTTGAAAAAATATAACTTTGTGTGAGGAGAAAGAATCTCCAAATTTTTAGTAATTTCTTTCAAGGATCTAGCTGTGTAGCTCAGGCTAGCATTGAACTAACGATCCTCCTACCTCAGCCTCCAAGTGCTAAGATTACAGGCATGTGCCGCTATGCCTAGCTAATGTTTTTATTTCTTGTGGCAGCATTTTCATTGGAAATAGAAAACAAAAACTTTAACAGGATGTATCACTGTCATTTTAATAAACCTGCTATAGCTTTTATCCCCCTTCTTTTTCTTACTTGGAAGGAAATCTACCACTGTCGAAGACAAATAAAATACAGCAAGGACAAGATGTGGTATTTGGCAAAACTGGTAAGCAAAATGACCACTACTATATAATACTTGGGCTGGGGTTTAGCTCAGTTGGTGGAGTGCTGCTCTGCGTGCTCTGAAGCCATAGGCTCAATCCCTAGCACCAGAAGAAAGACCTGGCAGCCCACTCCAGAAACAATTCCTGAACCAATCAACCATTGAAAACTCTGAATAGCAGAGAAGCACTGACATAGTGCTGGGCATGGCACGGTGTCGGGCCGTGTTTTGTTCTGTTGTACATAGTGTTGCTATGAGTCAGACCCTACTGGATGCACCTAACAACAATTATATATAATAGGAAAAAAAGCTGTGAATTTTCCCCAGGATTTGAACAATAAAAAAAAAGTTATCTTGATTTTTCCCCAGAAGTGAAGATTATCTGTAGGTACCTCAGAAGGTAATCAAAATGATTGTTAAGAGAGACATGATTTTGCTTAATGTTTAACCTTTCTTCTGGGGCAGTAAATCACCTTGGATATAGATATTTTAAACAAAGGCATCAGGAGTCTGGCTATAATGAAGGAATACAGTAAGCTTGCTTACTAAAGTTGATTCAGCCTATTCTAATATTGTTGATTTTAAAGCTTTTTTCCCCTTAGAAAATGAAGTTATAGATGAGGAGAGAGAAAAGCAGCAAATATAGATATACCAGTAATAGAATTATGCTGGAGGAGAAAGATATGTTATTGATGCTAGGGTGGTTATCACCAGCTTCCTGCCTCTTTTCTGTCATGTCTCCTCTCTTAAAGTTATCGAAACTGTCACACTCTAGGTTTTATGGTTAAAATGTTTAATTTTGACTTAAAGTAGGTGGTATCCGTTCTGAAACTTGTTTTCCTGTCTTTTGCCTGGGTTTAATTCACTGTTTCTAGAAGTTATTCAGATTATATAAGGCTTTTACTTTTCATTGAAAAGAGAGTACAGATTTTATAAACTAATTTGTTCATTCTCTCTTTATCTGTTACCCTTCTAATTGTAGGTAAGAGGAATGTCCATTGACCAGGCTTTGGCTCAATTGGAATTCAGTGATAAAAAGGGAGCCCAAATAATTAAAGAGGTAAGCTTGTAAGATTTGGGGGTTAGGAGAGACAGGGACATGCAGCTCTTTGGCAGGCATTAGTAATCTCAGTCTAAATCCTGAATTCCTTGAATTTTGTGGTCTAAATGTATACTTTATATAATATAGATTTTGTTGTTGTTGTTGTTAAGTGCCGTCGAGTCGGTGTCCGACTCATAGCGACCCTCATAGGGTTTTCAATGGCTGACTGTTTTTTCGGGATTGCCTTGGGAGTGGATTGCCAGGTCCTTCTCCCATTTTTGTGGTGCTGGGAATCGAACTCAGGACCTCAGAGACTGCAGCGCAGCGCTCTACCAACTGAGCTAAATTCCAGCCCAATATAGATTTAGAGCACTGGTTTTATTAATTTCCTTACTTCTGAGAAATGTTTGCCTTAAGCTTTTTTTTCCTGAGATGCTTTCATTTGCACCAGGTATTTATTTTTTATTGTCTATGAATTGATAAGTCTACAGCCATACCACCCTTGTCTCATCCCATCAGTTCCCAGAAGCTCAGCACAAGTGGGCCTGGTTAGTCCTTGGATGGGAGACTCCTGGGAATACTGAGTGCTGTAGGCTTGGGAGAAGGACCTGGCAGCTCACTCTTGAAACAATCAGCCATTGAAAATCCTATGAATAGCAGAGACACACTGACATAGTGCTGAGCATGGCACAGTATAAGGAAGTGTTTTGTTCTGTTGTACATAAGGTCACTATGAGTCTGAGTCTCCTTCATGGCACCTAACAACAACAATGAAGTGATAAGCTTTATTTTTAATGATTTAGAACCCGCCTCCCCCCCCTTTAAAAATAGTGCTGGGTATTGAACTTAGGACCTTACATGTGCTAGGCAAGCTCTCTGCATCTCCAAGCTAGGTTTGTTATTTTAGAAGAGATTTTTTTCTTTTTTTTGGTAGAGGAGGAAGGGTAGGTCAATTCCATAAATGACAGCTTACAATTTAGTAGCTGGTTAAATGGAAATGTACTAGAATGGAACACAGGAGTCTTGGAACCTCATTTTTTCTCTGATATTTTTCTTGTGACCATGAGCAAGACATTCTATTTTTGCACTTACACACTAGGTGGGATTGAGGTTCATCTCTAAAGACCCTCCCAACTCCAAATGTAGCTGCTTGACTAGGTACAAATGGGCTAGTTGTAGTTGTGCTGGCTCATTCTAAGCACATGAATGTTCCTTTTTCAAAATGCTGTGTATCACCATCTAGGGATTTCAGCATTATTTTTATATCTTCAGTTCTCACCTAAAGTCAGCTCTTACTTTTCAGTTTAGAAGCTGAATGGTTGAGATTTATGAATGCAGACTTCTAAGAGGTTCCATTGTAACACAGTGATTTTACTGTATTTAATGTGGTCAGAATGTTTACTAAATATCTATTGTGTGCCCAACTTTGTACCTCATTCTTTATCTTTAAAGGAGTAAAAGATGTGGTTCCTGTTATTTTTGACAACAGTTGTCCTGTTTTTAAAAACATATTCTGGAGTAAGTTAATTGAAAATACCTACAGAGAGTGAATTTAATAATTTTAGCTTCTTAAAGGAAACTTTTACATATGATTTTCTCTATTTGTCTGATGTTGTTAATGGATACCTTGGATCCATAGTTTAAGAATTTTCAATAAGATTTAGCTCTTGAGTTTTTGGAACTTTTTGATGATTCCCTGACTCAGAGTTACAGTGTTCCTTGCTGAGGACCCTGCATACAGGTGCTCCTCTCACCTCCCTCACTGCTTGTACCTGCAGTTAAAACTTGGCAGGACTGACGGACTGTGGTTCCTACAGTAGCAGTTCTTGTCTGTGGTAGGATGGCTCACTGCATCCTTTCTTCTTAGTGCTTTTACCATTTGATTTTGTCCTTTTAGAATTGTAAAATAGAGGCATGTGATTAGCAGTCATATTCCAGAGATAACAGAGATGAGAAATTTCATTCCATTTTAGTTTGAGATTGGCCATATGACACTTTCCTTTCCGTTTAAGGTTCTCTTGGAAGCACAAGATATGGCAGTAAGAGACCACAATGTGGAGTTCAGATCCAATTTATATATTGGTAAGATTTTTCATATTCTTAGCATTGGAAAATGTCTTTCAGTGAACATGTCTTGTTTTTAAACAATAGTCTTTGAGAGGTAAGTACTTAGATTGCATTTGCCAGTGAAAATTGCTAGCAGTGGCTTGGTCTTCAGCTATAAGCATATCAATGTTAATCTGTTATAAATCATAATATCTGTACTACCTAACTGTGCTGTAGTGAGACTGGGATCATGAAATTATTAAATAATGGATTCCAAGATTGGTTCATAGAGTGATCCTTTAAACATAACTATTTGTTTTCTTTCTTTTTTTTTTTTGGCGGTATTTGCGGGTTGAACCCAGGGCTTCAAACGTTTTGCAGGTGCTTTACCACTAAGCTGTATCCCTAGTCCATTTTCATTTTTTATTTGGAGACAGTGTCTTGCTAAAGTTATTCAGGCTGCCTCTGGTCTCAAACTTGTGATCCTCTTGTCTCCATAACGGTGTTTTTTTTTTGTTTTATTTTATTTTTTATTTATTTTTTATCTTATTTTATTTTCTGGTATTGGGGAGTTGAAGCCAGGACCTCACACTTGCTTTGCAAGTGGTCTACCACTGAGATGCACTCCCAGCAACCCCCCACCCCCCATTTTTTTGTTTCTTTTGCGGTACTGATGGTTGAAGCCAGGGCCTTACACTTGCATGCTTTGCAAGTGCTGGACCACTGAGCTGCACCCCCGGCCCATTTTTTTTTTACTTTTTGAGACAGGGTCTCACTAAGTTACACAGACTGCCTCTGGTCTTGAACTTGTGATCCTCCTGCCTCCGCCTCCCAAGCTGCTGGGATTATAGGCGTGTGCCACCCTGCCTGGCCTCTGTTTGTCTTTTGAGACAGGGTCTCACTGTATAGCCTAGCATGTCTTTGAAATTGAGATCCTCCTGCCTCAGACTCCCAAGTACTGAGATTACAGGCCGGTGTCACTATACCTGATGTGGGTTTATCTTGCTTCTTTTTCAAAAACTCTCTCTCTCTTTTTTTTTTTTTTTTTTTTTTTGCAGTACTAGGGTTGAACCCAAGGCCTCGTGCTTGCATGCTCTGCAAGTGCTGGACCACTGAGCTGCACCCTCAGCCCATTTTTATACTTTTTTTGAGACAGGGTCTCGCTAAATTACGCAGACTGCCTCTGGTCTCGAACTCGCAATCCTCCTGCCTCTGCCTCCCGAGCCGCTGGGATTACAGGCGTGTGCCACCGCACCCGGCTCAAAAACTCTCTTCAAATTTTTTCAATAATTATAATAAAGGTAGAATGAAGAGCTTAATCATTTTGTTCCAAATGAGAGAGCAGAATCTAGTGTTGCCATTAACCAGAAATAGCCTTAACCAATCCTACATAAATACAGCTTTAATTCAGGGTACACATGTGTACTTTTCTGTTGAAAAAATGTGTACTTTTCTGCTCCATTGTCTTTTCATCTAGTTCTGTGTAAAATTACTTTTCTTAAGTAGGGTTCATAAATTTGGATTTGTCTTATGATTTAAAAAACTTTCATGAGATGAGTGCCTCAGGTAGATGAAATAATCTTACCCTGACATGGACATTCTATCCTCTTATTTGCCAAACTTCCTTAATAAGAATCATATGAAGTTCTCATTCAAAGTACAAATCCTGGGTTTTGCTACATACTCACTGGATCTAAAACCACAGAGTTCGGGCCTGGAAAGCTGTTCATTTAAAAAAGACCATAGTGATTCTTATATAATGTGTGAAACTGATTTATCTCATTTCGTGCTTGGAAAGGTCTAGCTGTCTCATTCCAGAAACTCATATTAGAATTTCGAAAGACTAGCTTTTCATTGGCTGCCATTCTGGGTTAGCAATAGCTCTTTTAGTACCTTGAAATAAATGTCATTTTAAGGGAAATGTTTTTAGGTGGCATTTGTTCTCATTATATGGTCCTTTCAGCAAATATCTTTCACCAGTCTAAAGCTGATGTTTTGTGTTGCCTGACTACAGATTTAGAAAATTCATTTCCTTTTCAAACTTATAGTGATACTAATGGCACTGTAAGTACACCTTAACAAGTAGACATGAAGTGTTTAGTTATTCGTGCCATTTAATATTCATTTCAGGGAAAATGATCATTTGACTTTCTACATCAGTCTTCTGGGCAGAGAGTGATGAAGTAGAAGATAGGAGGGCTTCTAATGTTAAAATGTCATGAACCACAGATATCTGGGTGATAGCCATATGAAATATTGACAGTATTTTAAATACATGATACCTTCTGGGCATTACTTTTACAAATGGTCATTCCCATTTGAGTGCCTTTAGTATACATACTACCCACATAATTAGGCAACAGAGTATCTTTTATATCAGTTTAAAACATCTAGTGCATGTATAGTATTCCTTTGGTAGAAATTCCTTTGGAAGTATTCCTTTGGAACATGAATTGTTCTAAGCTTGAATAAAGCCATGTACACTATTAATATTATATTTAGTTGGAAAACTTTGAAACTCATTTCAGAATTTGAGTAAATTTCCAGAGATTCCTTTATATTTAAAATGATACTAATTAGCATAGGATGCATTTCAAAATGATTTCTGTTCCTTGTAGCTCGTGAACTTTGGGGGCAATATAGAAGGAGTGCAAAGTTTGGTTGGGGAAATGACTTTTATAGATGAAACATCAACACTTACAAAGAAAGCTATGATTTGGGACCAAAGAGAATAATACATACAAATGGTGTTGTTGGAGTAGAGAAGGGAAGATTTGTATGGATTAGAATATTCATGAGGATTTTCCAGAATTTGTTAGCTCTTAAGTGTAGGTTTTTGGGGAATCTGGAAGAATGTCCAGAAGAGCAGATTTTCACAGTGGGGTAACCACATAAGCGAAGGCATTCAGGCCAGAAAAAGTATAGTTGTGGGGTGAAACGAGTAGCCTGCATAACTTAGCAAGACCCTGTCTCAAAATAAAAAATGAAAAAGAGGCTGGGAGTGCATTTTAGTGGTAGAGTGTTTGCAAAGTAGGTATGAGGCCCTGGGTTCAGTCACCCAGTACTCCCAGCCCCCTCAAAAAAGATTTATGTCATTAAGGAACTATTTTAAAAATTTTTTTTGGAAACTGTTTAATGTACAACTTAATGTGATTCATGCTGACATGCATTTCATTGTGACATTTCCATATATGCATTTCATTGTATGTTGCACAGATAAGTTCCCTATTAAGGAAATATTTTAAAGATTGTTAACTGTAAGGAAGTAGTTCTGAAATTGTGCTCTGTGGGGTCTCCTGGGGTGGGGCCCATGCTGTTTTGGTCAGTGCTGGGTCCTTGGAGCACAGGATAGAGCTTGGGACCCAGCAGGAACTCAGAAGCCTTTTTAGAGGGATGGAGGATCCACTCATGGATCTTCCCATACCCTTGTTCGAATGGGAACAGTTACATATGACACTGTTTTTATAATCGGGGCTTCTGTTGTTTTTGTCATCTTTCTTCTTAGGTGCTGTTGAGTTGGGTCTGACTCATAGGGACTTTCACAGGGTTTTCAATGGCTGCTTATTTCGGGATTGTTTAGGAGTGGGCTACCATGCCCTTCTCCCATTTTTGCATTGCTGGGGGTTGGACCCAGGGTCTCAGAGAGTACAGAGCAGCACTCTACTAAGCTAAAGTCCAGCCCCTGGGCTTCTGTAGTTTGTGTCAATTCAATTGAAATAGTTCCACATACAAGAACAATTTGAATCCCTCAATGTACAGGATTAGTGGAAGAAGAGTCTGTGGGACAGGGAACCTGAAACCAGTTTGGAAGCTGTACTCTGGTGTTCCTGCCTCAGGCTGGCTAGATTAGTCTGCTGTCTGTTCCTGTAGCAGACACCTGTGGTAAATCTACTTTAAAAAGGTCTATTTTGCGTTACAGTTTTGGAAACTTCCATCCCCAGTGGCCTCTTTTGCTTTAGGGCTAGAGACAAAGCAGCGCATCATGGTGGCAGCACATGGCAAAACCATTCACCTCATGGCTAAGAGGTAAAGAAAGAGAAAGAGAAAGAGACCAGGATTCCACAGTCCCCTTCATGGGGACCTGCTGTGTCAGAAGGCCTCCCACTAGCTCCCAATTATTAGGTTTCCAGCAACGCTAAGCTAGGATATGAGCTGAGCTTTTGGGGGACATTCCAGGTTTAAACCATAGGATTGACTGTGTTGTATATTCCCATTGTAGTGTAATAAAAAGTGGTGGTTTCTCAGAGAAATTAATATTTTTGTTTTGATATAAAGAAATGATAGCATTATGTGCTGTAAAATAGGCACATGGTCTTTTATGGCTTTATGATAAAATCCTGACTGGCATTTAGCAGATACTGAGCTTCTCTGCTGTATGGATCTCTACAGTTTGTGTTTTGGGGGGAGATGGAAGAAAAGTAGGAGTTAATATAGGCCCTGTTAAGGTTGCCATTGTGGTTTGTTAGATCATATAGCTCCATAGTTAGCTAGTTTTAATACTTCTTTCACTGGAGTAGAGTTGGGCTTAGAGTATCTAGAGATTGGTGCTCCAGTCAGGTTGAGCAGCAATTTTAGATGGAAGTAGCCATCATGTTTGTAAAACACTTTAGAAGTTTTCTACTTTTCTCGGTTTCCCTGTTCCTGTGTGTAGGTTTTCCCCCGGTAGGTTGATCCAGGGAAGCTCATGGTACTTCATGATGAAGTGATTTGTGTAATGCTGCCTTCTCTCTGGGAATCCTTAACTCAGTTCTTTGCTGCTGGGTAGATAAAGTTAATGCTTGAGCAGTAGCTCTTTCCTCATCTTACTGAGACCCCCAGGCACCCTTCGCTTTCTCTTCGACAGAGCTAAGAGGATGCTTCTGTTGCACCCCACTTCAAGAGTGGACGTTGTAGTTAGAGAGTTGTCATGTGCATGCTTTGATATAGTCCTTGTGTTTATAAAGCTATGTTACAGTAAGAATATAAGAATGACTAATATTGAATGAGGGGCCTGCAGCCATAGCCT
>VMDO01006672.1:71034-84531 GCA_007922755.1 Pedetes capensis
CCTGGATGGGAGACCGCCTGGGAACACCAGAAGCTGTAGGCTTGGGAGAAGGACCTGGCAACCCCCTCCCAAAAATCAATCTGCCATTGAAAACCCTATGCACAGCAGAGAAGCACTGACAATAGTGTTTCCCCTGTTGTACAGAGGGTCGCTATGAGTCGGATACCGACTCAACGGCACCTAACAACAACAACAACAATATTGAATGAACTGTTATTGTTGTTAGGTGCCATCAAGTTGTGTGCGACTCATAGCGACCCTCATAGGGTTTTCAATGGCTGATTGTTTCCGGATTGCCTTGGGAGTGGGTTGCCACATTCTTCTCCCATACTGAATGAATTAGTTTGATATATATTTTATAGGTGGTGGTTGTTAGGTGTTGTTGAGTCGGTATCTGACTCATAGCGACTACGTATAACAGGTGAAACACTATTGTCAGTGCTTCTCTGCTATTCATGGGGTTTTCAAGGGCAAATTGGTTTTTGGGAGTGGGTTGCCAGGTCCTTCTCCCAAGCCTACAGTAGCTGGTGTTTCCAAGCAGTCTCCCAAGTATTAACCAGACCCAACCTTGCTTAGCTTCTGTGATCTGATGGGATCCGACACCACAGGGCTATGGCTGCAGGCATTTTATAGGTATTACCCCTTTAAAAGGCTCATTAACTCAAAAAATAACTGACTAAATACATTCAGAAAATAGTCAAAGGTGGTTACTACCATGATTTACTATGGGTAAACTGGCGATCGTCTATAGCCATAGCACGCTAGCATCAATTCCACCTGATCTCAGGAGCTAAGCAGGGTTGGCCTGGTTAGTCCTTGGTTGGGAGAGCACCTGGCAACCCACTCCTGAAACAATCTGCCATTAAAAACACTATGAATAGCAGAGAAGCACTGACAGTAGTGCCAGGTAAAGCACAGTGTCAGAGTGTTTTGTTCTGTTGTACATAGGGTCGCTTTGTGTTGGACTCAACTCAGCAGCACCTAACAATAAAAAAAACAAACAGGAGAATAGATTTCTTACATACTATTTAAAAGATTTCTTCAGAGCCCGGTGTGGTGGCACAAACCTGTAATCATAGCAACTCAGGAGGCTGAGGCAGGGGGATTGTGAGTTTGAGGCCAGAGGAAGCCTGTGTACTTAGTGAGACCTTGTCTCAAAATAAAAAATAAAAGTGAAAAATCAGTTGAGGGTGCATCTTAGTGACAGAGCACTTGGAAAGCATGTGTGAGGTCCTGGGTTCAATCCTCCAGTACGGGGAAAAAAAATTTCTTCCAATCTTCAGGGTTAGACTTTGATATGCGAATGTGAGAGGGGGCAGTTGTGATGCTAGAGTTCCTAAAACTGGCAATGAATCAGAATTTCAGGTGGGAGTATTTGCTAGGACTATAATTTCCAAGGGCTGGGATTTAGCTCAGTTGGTAGAGCACTGCGCTGCAGTCTCTGAGGTCCCGAGTTCAATTCCCAGCTCCGCAAAAATGGGAGAAGGGCCTGGCAATCTATTCCCAAGGCAATCCTGAAACAGTCAGCCATTGAAAACTCTATGAGGGTCTCTGTGAGTCGGATACTGACTCGATGGCACCTAATAATAATAATAATGTTCAAGGCCCACCCTAAATATACTAAGTTAGAACCCCCAGAGATGGGGTCTCAGCATCACATTTTAAATAATTGGTTAAAAAATTGATGCGGCTGGTCCGAGATCAGCATTTGGACCATGGGCTCCTGTGGCTGGTCATCTTTCTCTTAGCCTACAGGGTCCTGTACAGTTTGTCCCTGTCTTCTTCCCTGATCCTTTTTCTTGTTCGTACCACTCTTAACTTTTGCTTAGTGTGCTTCAACATGCCAGTTTCTTCCATTCCTAAAACAAGCCAAGTACATTCCTGCCATTGGGAAGTGCTTGCTATTCCCTCTGCCTGGAAAGCTTCCTCTAGACATTTGCATGGATGATACATTCTGGTCTTAGGTCACAGGTCTCTTTCTCCGGGAAGTCTCTTGATATCCCCAGCGTGAGGTTGCTCCCATCCCCCAGTCTCTGTCATATCACTCTGCGAGTTGAAGTTACTATTGTATTTCCCCCCCCCCCAAGAATGAAAACTCCATAGAGGCAGGAGCCTTGCCAACCTTGTTCACTCTTGTTTCTCCACTGCCCAGAACAGTGCTAGGTCCTCAGTTAGTCTCCAGACATACTTGTTTGGAGATGAACGTGTTTCCTGCCAACGAGTGAGCTCTTGTAATCTTAGGATTCAGGGAAGGACAGGCTAGGAATTGCTCAGGGGATCAAGCTGTAGTCATGTGGACAGCAGTTGATTCCTATAATTCTTTTTCTTTCCCATATAGCTAAGTCCACCTCAGGGCGAGGCCAGTGCCTGAAACGCATCCGCTACCATGGCAGAGGTCGCTGTGGCATCATGGAGAAAGTTTATTGCCATTACTTTGTGAAGCTGATGGAAGGACCCCCACCCCCACCTGAGGCACCCAAGAGTGCGGTCGCCCACGCCAAGGAGTATATTCAGCAGCTTCGCAACAGGACCATCATTCATACTCTGTGATAGGGATTCAGATGCAACAGTGTATATATATTGCCATTTATTTAAAAAAATAAAAAAAAGACAAATGCTTTTATGATGTCATTGAATTACTAAAATGCGGTTTGTAACTGCAAGTTTTATGTGAACGTTTATAAGGCTCTGCCCCTCTCTCGAGCACCTGGGCATATTTGTTTGCATTTCAACTTGGAAGGGGAAATCAGCTTTAAATGGGGGAACAGACTGATTTCAGGAGGCTTCACTGAGTATCTTTTTAAGGGAATTGTACTTTCCTACTAGTATCCAGCGGGTGGCAGTTTTCGTACAGACTTGAGTTATGTCTTAATTGATTTTGTTTTTGAGACAGAGTCTCGCTATGTAGCCCCAGCTGTCCTGGAACTCGCTATGTAGTAGACTTGGCTGGTCTTGAAATTGCTGTGACCCTCCTGCCTCTGCCTCCCCAGTGGTGGAATTACAGGAGTGTGACACTGTGCCTGGTTGTGGTACTAGACTTGAAATACAATGCCATAGGGCCAGAAAATTTGTCCTGATTTCCCTTGATTTTTTTCTTGGGATCAGGGGAGAGTGTAGTGGAGGCAAGGTTGGCTGTGTGTTGTTTCATTGTAGTGTTTCAAGGTATTTTGTGGTATGCATTTCCTTTCACTGTTGGCACAGGCCAATGGGTGTTAGAGTATATTTTCTTTTCCTGTTTTAGCAGTAACTTGAAATTTATAGGATATTCTAATCTAAAACTCCAGAAACATTTTAACTTTGAAAGTTTTCTTCTAATTAAAGCCTGTTTTCATGTCTTCTGCTGACAGTGCTTTCTATGTTGTTTAAGATTGATTCATTTTTCAAGGTGAATTCAGTCACTAAGAATTTGAACCAACCTCAGCACTGAATTATAAAATAAGGCAGTAGGTAGCATTCACCTCTTATTAACAGAAAATTGTTAGTATCAAATTAGTGCCTGATATTGAAAGCTAAGCAGAGTCTGCTTGGTTAAGTCCTTGGATGTGAGACCACTTGGGAACACCAGGTGCTGCAGGATAGGGAATAGGACCTGGCAGTCCACTCCCAAAACAATCTGCCATTGAAAACCCTGTGAATAGCAGAGAAGCACTGACAATAGTGTTTTACCTGTTGTGTATAGGGTCGTTATGAGTCGGATACCGGCTTGATGGCACCTAACAACAAAAATAATACATATATATACATATATATATACAATATATAACATATATGGTAAATACATAACGTGTGTGTATGTACATATATATATATATATATATATATATATATATATATATATATATATATATGTTGTTGTTGTTGTTAGGTGCCATCGAGTCGGTATCCGACTCATAGCGACCCTCATAGGGTTTTCAGTGGCTGAGTGCTTTGGGATTGCCTTGGGAGTGGATTGCCAGGCCCTGCTCCCATTTTTGCGGTGCCGGGAATTGAACTCAGGGCCTCAGAGACTGCAGCGCAGCGCTCTACCCACTGAGCTAAATCCCAGCCCATATATATATATATAGTTGTTGTTGTTAGGTGCTGTTGAGTCGGTGTCCGACTCATAGTGACCCTACATACAACAGGCGAAACACTATTGTCAGTGCTTCTCTGCTGTTCATAGGGTTTTCAATGGCAGATTGATTTTGGGGAGTGGGTTGCCTGGTCCTTCTCCCATACACACACACACACACACACACACACACACACACACACATACACATATATGTGTGGGTTGGGGTTTAGCTCAGTTGGTAGAGTGCTCTGCACACTCTGAGGCTGTGGGTTTGATCCCTAGCATCGAAAAAATGGGAGAAGGACCTGATAGCCCACTCCCAAAACAATCCTGAAATGGCCATTGAAGATCCTATGAATAGCAGAGAAGCACTGACATAGTGCCAGGCATGGCACAATGTTGAGGAATGTTTTGTTCTGTTGTAGGTAGGGTTGCAATAAATTGGACCCCACTCGACAAGACCCCAAAACAACAAATATATATGTATACATATATATACTTATCATGGAGAGAATCTGTGTTCTGAGAGATCTCTGTTCTGAGATGACTTCTGATCAGGAAAGGAGTTTACATAGTGATTCTACAAATCAGGTTAACTAAAACAGGGGAGGTTATTGACTGCAGGTCAACTTCATCAATGCATGTGCTCAAATTAGATTTCTTATGACAAACATATTGTTGTTAGGTGCTGTCAAGTCAGGACCAACTTATAGCCACACTATGTACAATAGACAAAACACTACCTGACACTGTACCATGCCCAGCACTGTTGTCAGTGCTTCTCTGCTATTCATAAGGTTTTCAATGGCTGATTGTTTCAGGTCCTTTTGCTAGGTCCTTTTCCCCAGCCTATAGCACACAGTATTCCCAAGGTGGGCTCCCATCTATGTACTAGCGAGGCCCAACCCTGCTTAGCTTCTGAGATCTGATGTGATTAGACACCATAGTGGGATAGTTGCAGGCTTGACAAAGTACATGATGTTGTTATTGTTAGATGCCATTGAGTTGTGTCTGACTCAGCAACCCTCATAGGGTTTTCAATGACTGATTGTTTCAAGATTGCCTTGGGAGTGGATTGCCAAATCCTTCTCCTATTTTTGCAGTGCTGGGAATCAAACTCAGGTCTTCAGAGACTGCAGAGTGGTGCTCTACCAACTGAGCTAAATCTCAGCCCTGACAAACATATAGGAGATGATTTTAGCAGGTAACTGTTAGGCACCTTCCTATAAGATGGTGGCTTCTTCTACCCACCACGCCCCAGTCCTCAAAAGCCTGCCAAAACTGCCTGCCAAAACCCAACCTAAAATCTGCCCCAGGGCCAGCGACTGATGACTACTTCCCTTTCCCGCTTACAGCCAGTTAGAACTCTCTATACTCCGTCTTTCTACATATCCCATTGTGGCATGATGGCTACACCTTCCCCCTCCCACCTAAAGTCCTTAAAATCTCACCCAGTCCTCTCCCTGGCCACTGTTCTCTTCTCTGACAGAGACAGCCCTGGCAGCTTCTGCCTGCAGCTTTTGCTCAATAAAGGCCTGATAGAGTTTACGTGTTTTGGTCTCCTACCTGACATAGATAGTGCCGAAACCTGGGAGAGCCTGACCAGGAATAGTGACAATCCCCCATTCTCTGGGGTTGATTGGGCTCCTGGTCAGCCTCCTGGACCTCGCTGCCAGACTGTAAACCCTACACCTTTGCTGTTTCAGATTACCAAATCCACATTGGCCAATCCTCTGAGGTAAGTCGCTTGAGCCCCTCTGCTTTGATCCTCTGTCTCTCTCTCTCTCTCCCTCTTGACAAAATCCCAGTGCCGGGTCAGACTGGTCTTTTTTCTTGTACTCGAGGAGCTATAGTCTTAGGAGGACACCTCCTTTCTCGGCCTCCTATTCCTCTACAATGAGGGGTACCAGGAAAATTGAGGATGCTTCTCTTCCTTGTACCCCTCCTGGGGATCCTCATGCTCCTCACCTCCCTCTTCCAAATTACCATGGGAACCTCACAGTCCAAACCCACCTGTACCATACCTCTGGGCTGCCTTTTGTCGAATCTCCATACCCTTGGACTAGTTCCCAACATAAAACCCAAGAAATGAATTTTCTTTGGCAATCAGGTCTGGCCCTGTTA
This sequence comes from Pedetes capensis, assembly GCA_007922755.1. NCBI lineage: Eukaryota > Metazoa > Chordata > Mammalia > Rodentia > Pedetidae > Pedetes > Pedetes capensis. Next base: position 77,213 of record VMDO01006672.1, read on the forward strand.
CAGGCTTGATAATGGGTCACAATGGCCAGAAAATGTAACATTCAACCCTAATATTCTCTGATATCTTCAAAACTTTTGTCAATGAAATGGCCAATGGTCAGAGGTCCCCTACATTCAGGCCTTTTTCTATCTCCTTTCCCACCCTTCTCTGTGCAAAGTCTTGCTCTACCTCCCAAATCCTTTTAGCTTCTTATTATTCTCCTCCTTCTTCCTCAGAAAACTCTGATCTAATTTCCAATATGGACAAATTTGATCCCTCAGAATACTCTGGCCCTCCTGCACCTCTTCCTTACAACCCCACCCATCCTCCCTCTTCCGGTCCCAACACTCTACACTTCCCCTCCCTTGCCTCTATATCTTCCCTACCTCCCTCTAACTCCTCATCTCCCAGCCTACCTTCTTTTCATACGCTGTCAAGATACCCAACTTTACCACCCCTTCTCCTACTGCCCTACAACTCCCCCTTTGGGAGATGGCAGGACCCGAGGGGATCATCCACGTTCACGTTCCTTTCTCCTTTGCCAATCCATTCCAAATTGAAAGACATCTTGGCCCCTTCTCTTTTGAGACAGACAATTATATAAAAGAATTTTGTTATGTCACCCAATCCTATGACATAACTTGGAGAGATATTGATACCATTCTGTCTACTGCCCTCTCCCGAGAGGAGAAGCAGAGGGTTTGGAAGGCAGCACAGGTAGCAGCAGACAACTTGCATGCAACCGACCCCACTAAATTAGTGGGTACCCAGACAGTCACAGGTATCCAGCCAGACTGGACATATCAGGCAGGAGATCCTAGTTGAGCTCTTAGGGACCACATGATTGTTTGCCTCATTGAGGGCCTAAAAAATATTTCCCCCAAAATGGTCAATTATGACAAAATTAGGGAGATCACTCAAAACCCAGAGGAAAATCCAGCCCAATTCGTCTCTTACCTGAGGCATTACAAAAATTTGCCAAGATTGACCCTATATCTCAAACTTGTATGATCATTATCAATACTCATTTTATATCCCAGTCAGCTCCTGACATCAGGAAAAAAGCTTTAAAAAAAAAATAGGGACCTATTAAATGTGGCATTCAAGGTATTTAAGAAGAAGAACAGGCAAAACAGGATCAATTAAACAGGGGCAAACAAAAGGCCCAAGAAAACTGGCCAATTACCAGATGCTGGCAGCTACCCTATAAGGGAAACATCCCTCTAACCATGGGGGCCCATTGGGCAAATGTTTCAAATGCAGAGACCTAGGACACTGGGCATGAGATGTCCTAACCCAAGGCCTCCTCCTGGCCCTTGCCTGAACTGTAAACAGCTGGGACACTGGGGGGTTGATTGTCCTCTTTGCCAGAATGGTAGGAGGCCAACCTCCCCTCAGCCCCAAACGCCGCAGTTGGAGCCCACTCTGCCACAACTCTTAGGGTTGGCTGCTGAGGAGGACTGACGGTGCCCAGGATTGCCATCAGCCTCCACGAACATCATCAACAACAAGCCCAGGGTAACTATCAGCATCTCAGGTAAGCTTATTTTCATTTCTACTTGACAAGGGGGCCACATTTTCAGCTTTACCAACATGTGGAGGACCTACAATCCCATCACAGTTTATTATTGTAGGAGTCAATGGAATTCCTACCTAATGGAGAACCACACTTCCCCTAACATGCTCTTTCCTAGAAACTATGTTCTCACATAGTTTCCTGATCATACTGACCTGTCCTACTCCTATTTTAGGGAGAGACATCTTGTCATAATTCAAGCCCTCCATATATTTCTATCCGGTCTTCATCAACTCCACCTGTATGCTGCTGCTTCAGACTGCTTCTGATCTCTCTCCTTCTTCCTTTAGCCCACCTCTCCCTGGGGTCAATCCCTTAGTCTGGGATATCTCCTCTCCTTCCATCACCTCCCACCATATTCCCATTAAAATAAACCCTCAGGGAGCCTTTCAACCTCTTACTGGAGCCACCTTAAGTGGAACTCTTTCAGTATGGAAAACTGAAAATAACAAACTAAGCTTCCTCTTTTCTGTCGATAACAATTTCTGCTTAGCTAATCCAGGCATCTTGTTTCTTTGTGAGACAAACATATATCTTTGTCTTCCTACTAATTGTGCAGGGACATGTACCTTAATTTATCTTCCTCCAGACATCCAAATAGCTCCTAATAATCATTTTCTGTACCTTTATTAGCCTTTATAAGACCCAAAAGCTTTGTTGCTGCTCCCTTGTTAATAGGCCTTGGAAATGCTGCCAGTGTGGGGACAGGAATCAGTGGGCTTATAATATCCGTAACAGTATCCTACAGATACTTGTCCTAGCAAGTGGCAGACAGCTTACAATCTATTGTCCAAGAATTCAGTGTCCTACAAGATCAAATAGATTCATTGGCGGGTGCAGTTCTCCAAAATTGCTGGGGATTAGACCTCGTCACTGCTGAAAAAGGAGGCCTCTGCATGTTATTAGGAGAAAAATGCTGTATCTATGCAAACAAGTCAGGAATGGTCCAAGATGGAGTTAAAAAAAAATAAAAATAAAAATAATCCTCTTAGAAAAGGCCTTAAACATTTTCCAATAGCTATCAGATTCTTTTGGATCCTGGTTTTCACAGCTACCCTGGATGTCCTGGCTTCTGCCCCTCATTGGACACTTAGTCATGTTCTTATTAGTGTTAGCCTTTGGGCCTTGCCTGTTTTGCTGTTTTCAAAATTTTCTACAGGAACACATGTGTGCCTTCACCAACCAGACATTACCAAACTCTTCATGGTGGGATACCAACCACTCCGCAGAGGAGATGATCTTCCCCTGTACCAAGATGTTCTGCCTTCACCCATGCCCTACCAGACCCTCCAGCCCCCTCATCCATGAACAATGGCCCTTTTCAGCTGGAAGAAGTTACAGGAAATGATGACCTTCATCCATTTAACCTAAAACAAAACTACTGGAATGTTAGGAAGGACTGTGACAAAATGGCCCCTTCCTGTAAGATGGTACCTTCTGTCCACCATATTGCAGTCCTCAAAAGCCCACCAAAGCCACCCGCCAAAACCTAACCTAAACTATGCCCCAAGGCCTGGCGACTGATGACTACTTTCCTTTCCCTCTTACAGCCTAGTAGAACCCTCCGCACACCCTCTTACTAACTATCCCATTGTGCTAAGACCCAAACGCTTTGTTGCTGCTCCCTTGTCAATAGACCAGGAATTGCTTCTGGTGTGGGGACAGAAATCAGTGGGCTTTTGAGGACTGGGGCATGATGGGTAGAAGAAGGTACCATCTTATAGGAAGGTGCCATTTTGTAACAGGTCCGGCCTAACAGTAATATCCAAATGACTTCAAATGAGCAAACTCTTCAGGCACCACAGCACATGCCTGCAGCCCTGCAACATGGGACACTGAGGCAGGAGGACCATGAGTTCAAATCCAGAGGTAACCTGTAGAAAATAGCATCTGTCTCAAAATAAAAACTCAAAAAGTGTTTAATAGTAGTAGCATGTACAAGGCCCTTTGTTCAACCTCATAGTACTTAAAAAATGAACAAACTCACTTTTTTATAGTATATATAGTTGAATAGATATTATTTCCTCTAAGTTTGATTAAACTTCCCTTAAGATTACAAGCTATAAGCTTGACTGACAATTTTGAAATATTCTCTTTTGTCATCATGAGGATGAACCTTCCCGCCCCCCAAAAAGTTCCTGTGCTTTCTTTGTAAATCTTTATCAGGAGTAGAATCATGTTCAAAACAGAAAGAGCAGATGAAAACTTAAACTTAGAGCAGAGTTTTCCTTGTTTCCAACCCCAACTCCACATTTACTGAAAATCCTTAGTTCATTCTGTTCTTATCTCCAACATATAAAGTAAATCTAATTTATTTAAATATCTGACTTAGGAATTCTTGAAGCACTAGTGTCAGCAATGATGATTCAGTCTGATGTGTTTTCAGTAGTTCTGAGGATCAAACCCATGGCCTCCCATACACTGGCAACCACTGTATGATCCCAACCCTCCCTCTTCCTATTAACCAATGTAACTCTACAATGAAACCCTAGTTAACATCCTGCTATCTACAGTACTGCTGTGAATGTTATTTATTTAATTTAATCTTCAAATATAGAAGCAGTGGTGATACTATCTAGCTTGTGTTCCATCTTCCTACCGAAGGCTGAATGGGAGTAACAGATGTATTCTTCCAGACCTTCTGTAGTGCTAGGCATTGTGCTGCCTGAGGGGATGTACTCATGAGTCAGACGGAAGAGTTGAGGCAAGGATTTAGAAGTATAAAACAGTCTGGTGTATTTGGATACTGTAGGCAGGTTGCTATTGCTGGAATAAAAATAGCAAGAAGCTAGGCATGGTGGGAGGTGACAATGGAGGTGGATAGGCAAGGACTAGAGGCAGAAAGGAGAAATGTGAGCTTGGAAGCAGAAAGGTATGCTAGGTTTCAGGAAGAAGGAGAAAGGGAGGAAGGGCATGGACTTGTAATAGGTTAACTAGGTTGTAATGATAGTGCTTGGTCATCTATCGAGTTGGGGCATGAGAGAAGGATGATTCTAGGAGAACACACAACAGTCTCATAGAGAAATGGACAAACAGATGAGCTGAGTAAAACAGGGGAACGCTCTGGACAGAGGGGAGAGGAGTCAGTTTGTGTCTGGGGAAGAGAGAGTGTCTGGATGGGGATGTGTCATGCAGCTTGGGACAAAGAGAGCTATGGTGACTGCTGAAGTTCAGGTGGGGGCAATGTGGGAGTGAAGAGTGTGTGAGGACCGTGGCTACATCTAGCTCTATGGGTGCTGTGTTTGGAACTTAGCGCGGTCAGATTTGCTCTTCTGCTCAATCCTTTGTGAATCCCACTAACAGTGGTACCTTAATCAATCCCCTCTACCCTTTTCAGGTGCAAATAGTCTTTGCCATCTGCAGAGGAGAAGTTAAAGAACAGGCTGTGGGGCACTCAGACTAGCCTTGGCATCCTGGTCTACCAGCAATGCTTTTCAGCGGATGGCTAAACGCTTACTCTTCCTCACGCCTAAGGGACACTCTTCTCTCTGTGCCAGGGAATGAGAGGTGAGAAGGAAGGAATATGGGAAAGCCAAGAGACTTCAAGGAAATGATGTTAAGTATTAAGGTGAATTATGTAAAACATATGTCCTACTGTACAATTAGATAAAGGAAATTTCAGCCAGGAGTAGAGATGCACCACTGTATTCCCAGCACCCAGAAGACAGAGGCAGGAGAATCATGAGTTCAAGGCCAACTGAGCTACACAGCAGGTTCCAGGCCAGCCTGAGCTAGGAGACCCTGCTTCAAAAACACATACACCAAAAAGCAAGAAGGAGAGAGAGAGAGAGAGGGAGGGAGAGAGAGAGAGGGAGAGAGAAAGAAAACTTCTCCTTCATTAGGATCCCAGATAATTAAGCAAATGACAAGGAGTATTTCCTGGGGGAAATACCCAATAAGCAAGTCAGCTCATTGACCTCACAAAACTTAGAATGCATGGGAGTGGATGGTTTGTGCTCTACTGGAGTATAGGAAGGGTGTGGGGCTGAGGAGGGGACCTCAGATGTCCAGATTTTCCCCATGAAGCACCCATTGACATCAACTTTTCAGATGATGGAGTCTTCCAGGACTTTCCTCAGGATGGCCTTGGTGTCCTGAGCAATGGTTTCAAGTAAGAGGTTTTTTTGTATGCATCTATGGTAGTCAGTGGCATAGTTACAAAAGTAGGGCATGTAGCTAATACTTGTGTAGAAAATATAGGTTGCAATATTATATATCCAAGACAGTGTCCCACCCTCTTGGTTGTAAACCTGTACATTCTGGGGCTTCATGATGTTCATGTATTCTCCAACTGGCTTTCTTGTACTGTTGGCCACCTGCTGGAGAGACTCATCATCCACACCAAAGAGCAATTGGTAGAATTTCCGATGTTCTTCCAAATTAATTGGATCCTGGATGCCAGGCATACCCTGGATATCCTCTGTGGCTACTCTCTCCTTCAGAGAGGACACTTTGTCATTAATGATCTTCTCACAGGTACGGAAAAGAGTCTCTCGTGGACCACAGTGCCTGATGTCAGAGAGGTCTACTTTCAATGCATCCCGGAGTTTGGGGAAGTCATGCAAGAAAGGGTCAAGGCAGGATATCAGGAATATGCGGGGTTCCTTTACCCCCTCCTTCTGGAGAATTTCCCGGATATTCTTTCGGATATTCTGCAGGAGCTGATCCTCTGAAAGGGCACTTGTGTGGAGGTCCCTGTCCAGCTTGGTCCACACGACATAGAACCTCTTTCCCATCACCTGGATGGTTTTGGCAAGCTTCACGTGATTTGTGCTGAACTGCTCAGAGGCAATGATGATGAAGAAATCATAGTGGCTAAACTTCTCCTTGTCCAGATAGTTCTCCATGCTTTGGGCAGTAGTGCCCATGCCAGGCAGGTCCCACAGCACCATGTGGGGAAAGCGGGAGGATGAGTAGCTGGCGGGTGTCTGAGTGGTCCTCACCACCCCGATGGGGGCTGAGCCCTCCTCTTCATGTCCCATAACTCTAAGTGCATTGATGAAGGATGACATACCATTGCCAGAGTCCCCAGCCACCGCGACATTCAGTGGGGCTATGGACATTGTCTGCAGGGCCTCCCTGAGCATAGAGACCACTTCCAACAGCTTCCCTTCTTTCAAGGCCCTCTCAATGCTCCTGATGACCTCCTCGGGTAAAGCACTACTGTCCGGGTAGCAGGACGTGGCAGAAGTAAACCTAGTATTAGAGGACATAGGGTTGTCTGCCATGTTGGTGAGCAGCAGAGCAACCTGCAGATATAGAACAGCAAGAGAGTTAGGATGACTGTATCCACTAGGACAGCCAGGAAGCACTGGACCTACTATCCTTTATTTAGAGTCACAGATTCTCAAGCAAGCCTGGAGCAAAGACTCTTTTATTACAAACAGAGCAGGCTAAGCATTCTCTCAGGTGTATACATTCTTGGAGGGGGAAACCCTGAGGACTGTACTAAGGCTGGTTGTGCTATTACCCAACCCAAAGCTGCACTGTGCCTGTGAGTGGACTTGAGCAGCAGCATGTCAGGTGAGTCACTCATCTGGGAGCAAACGCCCCTAGTTAGCTCTGACTAACTACTGGAAGTACATGCAGGACAGGGTCAGGCTTGGGCCAGCAATTCATACCCCAGAATTTATTCCAGAGGGCTCATAATCCCTCATTGCATTTGTCTTCTAAATCAGAGATTATTTTAATTACACTGTGAAAAATGGTGCTTCTTTTCTCAGAGACTACTTTCTTGTAAGCCTGCAGCCATAGCCCTGTGGA
>VMDO01006672.1:84631-98081 GCA_007922755.1 Pedetes capensis
TACCTGGATGGGAGACTGCCTGGGAACACCAGAAGCTGTAGGCTTGGGAGAAGGACCTGGCAACCCCCTCCCAAAAATCAATCTGCCATTGAAAACCCTATGAACAGCAGAGAAGCACTGACAATAGTGTTTCCCCTGTTGTACAGAGGGTCGCTATGAGTCGGATACCGACTCGATGGCACCTAACAACAACAACAACTTTCTTGTAAAATTGCAGTAACTAAGTATTAATGGCATAAATACAGCTGTCTTTTCAGCTTCAAGAGCTAAGCCACATAAGCTTTCTGAATAATCTTCTATTGTGTAAGTCAGCACTTATAGTTATTATTACTCTTGTTATTCTTATTAATATAAGCATTAAAGTTTTTCTGTATACACATTTCTTTTGTTGGCAGAATCTTTGCAATGAGATTGAAAGCATTTTGTGGGGCAGGATTGGGAAAGACAATTTCCTGTTACCAAGGATGGAGGATGTCCCGTGACAAAACCTGCACCAAGGGACTTATGGGTGACTGAGAAACATTTTCCACAGGTTGGACCAAGGGTCTTATGGAATGGATACCTGGGCACATCAGAGTGAGGACAGGTCTCCAAACATTGCATGGGACCACATAAGTAAGTCTCAAGGTTACAAGGTTGCAGCACACACATTGTCCCAGGATTCCTGTAGGATGGTCCTGTGTCTGGTGGGCTTCCACAATCCTACAAGTGTGAGGGATTGACATGATACCTCCCCCTGAAATTGATTTCCTTCCCTATACATGAATGCATAATTTTCTAGAAAATTTAAACAATGCCATCTTTTTGAGCAGTTTCCTATGAGCCTCACATAGTTCCTCTGTTTTGAAGGGGCCCCCTGCCAGACTTGCCCATGTGGTCCCATGAAATGGTTGGAGATGTCCTCACACTCAAGGACCTATCCCCCCAGGAGGCCCACATTCCTATCTAGGGAAGGTGTTTCTCAGTCTCCCGTACGGTTCTTGGTGCATGTTTTCACTCTCCACACTCTCCATGGGTGTGTCCCTCTCCCTTGTCCCTTTCCTGGGTGCCTCTGCCTATAGCACCACATTGCTCCCCTTACCCTTCCTGTTGCTGTCTGCTGGCACCAAGCACCTGGACTCATCCCCTCTTGAGTGTGAGGACCAGCTTGGCCCCAGGAATTGTGGGCAAGTTCCTAATCACCAGTTTCCTGAGTTCTGGCCTGAGGCAGTCATGTTACTCAGGTCCCAGGATTTGTGGTAGAGTTTGGTGACACTGTCCATGTGAATCAGTCAGCAGGATGCCCAGCCCTCTCAGGGAGGACTCTCTGGTCTTATTATGTGCCTGGGGCAGATGTTCTTCTGATTCTTTCACCACTCTCCAAGTGGAACCACAGTGTGTGAAGGTCCTGTGTCTGTGAGTTCTTCTGTGCTGGGTCACTTACATGGTTTATCTCATTTAATCTTCCTGAAACCCTATTAGATAGGAGACATTATTACTTCTGATTATGGATGAAGAGACTTAAGGAAGAGAAACATGTCCCAAATTGCAACATGAGGACTGAGTGGTTTAAGGTTAACCCCCTACAGCAGCCCTGTGCTTCTGTCTGCAGGGGGAGGGGAATCCTAGTGAACACAGAATCTCCCTGCTTGGGATGATGACCACTGGGGGCAGAGGTACTTCCCTTGGGGACATTGCTGCACTTATTGGGATCAACTGTCATTTTCCTTTCCCCAGTTAGAATGTCCATCACATTGGGATAGAATAGAAATCGGGGGCCTCTTTCACCTCATATGGTTACCCAACATTGGATTAAACTCATGGGTTTGTGTCTGTAAGGGATCAATGCGCAAAGGGTCTCCATTGCTTAGAGACTGACCTAGGGCCTTTATCCTATTATGAGAGGGAGATGCTGAATAAAATAATAAGATAGATGCCAAGAGTTCCAAGGGGGTGGGTGACAGGAGAGGCCACCATGGTCCATCATGGCAGGGTCAGAACCACAAGCCCCTAAGGCCTGCTGCAATAGTAAGTGTCCAGAGTCCTCTGAACATGCCCTACATCAGCCAGCATGGTGCTCCCTCCTGAGGGATCCAGCTGCCCTTAACTGAGTGGAGGGGTGGCTTAGTGCTGGGCTGGTACAAGCAGAACCAAAGCTGCCAGAAGCTAGGAGAATGGAGCCTGGACTCGGTTCAGAATGGAAAAACCTTGTGGCATGGGAGAGGTATCAGAAGGAGGAGATTTGTGCTGTCTGATAATGTCTTGTCCTCAAGCTCAACACTGGGCTCCTGCCTCTCATTTATCAGATTCAAATAAGGTGTCTATCCAGGGACCCTGGAGCATACCTATAATCCCTGCAATTTGGCAGACTGAGGCAGGAGGATCGAGAGTTCCTGGCCAGAAGCAGCCTGCACAAGTTAGCAAGATCCTGTTTCAAGACAAAAAATGAAAAAGAGGCTGGAGGTGCCACTCAATGGTGGAACATATGCCTACCATGCACAGGGCTGTGGGTTTAATCTCCCTCTCCCAGTATTACAAAGAAAAGAAAATTCTGTGTCTGCTGTACTTCTGTATACTGTGAGCTTTACTCAGAAGGTTAGTCTTAAAGGGTGAAGAAGGCGTGGTCATGGTGCTTAAAGGAAATAGGAAAGGATGTTGCTCTCAGTAAATTTCCTCAGTGTGTCCCTCTCCTGCTCGTGCATCTCCATCTTTTTTAAAATCCTACCTCACACCCCCCAACACCAGGGTCGGGTCCCTGTGTATGGGGAATGTGGAAGTCCCTGAGAGCTCTCTACCACCCTGCTGGCCCCAGGCAATCTCCTGTGCAAACTTCAGCCTTTTCCTATGCAAGGGTTTATTCTGACTGGGCACATGCTATATATTCTGATTCCATGTAAGTCTGTCTCCATTCTGGGTCTATGACATGCTCAAGGTTTTTGTTGTTGTTGTTTCTGTTTTTGTTTTTTGTGGTACTGGGAGCTGAATCCAGGGCCTCCCACTTGCATGCTTTGCAAGTGCTATACCATCGAGCTGCACCCCCTGCTCATTCTTTTACTTTTTGAGACAGGGTCTTGCTAAATTACACAGATCACCTGTGGTCAGGAACTTGCAATCCTCCTGCCTCTGTCTCCCACATCGCTGGGATTACAGGTATGCACCACCATGCCCAGCTAGACTCAATGTTCTTAATGCAGGGATCCAATGGCCCAGAGAGCCAGAAAGTACATAAGTGAGCAGCAGTCCCTGAATCATCCTGCTTAGCTGAGTCCAATCACATCCTCTGTATGCACCCAGACCCCAAAACACCCTGAATTCTCTTTCTGTAGGACAAGTGGAAAAAAGAAACAGTATCCACATAGGTTAAAGTTCCAGAAAGTATTGTTTCTATAGGCTTCAGATGCCTGCAATTATATTCCTGTATACGCAGGTCTTACCTTACACAAAGTAATTGCCACTTACAACAAAATAATTCCATTACACCCTGGCCCAGTGTCTCTAGTGCTTATCACATTTTTGTTTGATGAGTGAAGCACAATATAACACTTTTCATATATTTAACTTAGTGGTTGGCAGATAAATTTACTTTCTTACCTGAAATCTGCAATCTGAAGCACTGCCTGCTCCTTGTTCATACTCTGGAAAAACTGCTCACCCCAGATAGGGGACAGGGCAGAGCAGCACCTCCCCAAGGCAGGTATGGAAGGGAGCCACAAACTCTGCCCTGTTTGAGATCAATTATATGATCAGGGCTGACTGAGTGCGATGCATCCATCCCCACTGCCACCTCCCTGACCCTCCCGCCTGCCCCTGGCCTGTTGCCCTGCACCCTGATGCTGGTCAACACTGCACACTGGACCCATCTACTCCCTGGACATGGGCCTTTCTTGGACTGACATTGAGCAGCCGGGGTGTCATGGCCAGACTGTGGAAGGCCACGGGTAGCTCTGTGTGAGTCTGCAGGGACCTCTGGGGGAGACTGTGTAGGACTCAAAGGCTCAAGGGCTCGAGGATGGAGGCTCAGAGCACCGGCCCTACACACGTAAAGAGCCTGTCAGAGCTCAGCTCTGGAGACAAGTGCCCACCCCTCTCCCTTCTTGGATGACCCTGGCCAGATTATTCCACTGGCTTGCCCCCTCTGCACAAAGGTCCAGGAGGCCTAAGGAGGTGGAGCAGACCCTTTTGGCTTCTGGAGGGTGCTCAGCAAGCAGATTCAACAGGAGAGGCACAGCCAGGCCACAGAAGGAGAGTCAGACATGTGGGCAGCACTTCTGCGCCTTCTGACAGAGATGGTCAAAAGGCACACTCATGCTATGCCTACTCCAGGATGAAGGTGACACCATATGAACCACCTTGGCTCCCCTTTAGTCTGTTCTATTTAATTGTATTTTATTGTACTCTTTACCAATCAGTTAACTTTTAAAAAATATTAAATGCTGGTTACAACTAACCAAATGGGAGGAGGCAGCAATCCACTCCCAAGGCAATCCCGAAACAATCAGCCATTGAAAACCCTATAAGGGTTGCTTTGAGTTGGACACACCTCGACAGCACCTGACAACAACAACAACAACAACAACAACAACAACTAACCAAATAGATTTATGGCTTAATTTATCCAGAATCAACATTGTGGGTAAGAGGGAGCTAAACATGACCAAAGTTCCTTATACACATGTATGAAAACTTCACAATGCAGCCCTCTATTTTGTACAATTATGAATGCTAGTAAAAAGCATACAGTTTTTTGAAGAAAATACTGTGAATGTAATTCCCACGCAGGGCTCTGTGTACTTCATGCCTCAGGCAATTGTCCTGAGCCCTCATCAAATGCACTCATGCAGACATAGGAACTGTCCTTGACTACTTATGGATTTGAGCTATGGACAACTTTTGTGTACATGGATCCTAATATAGGCCCAAACCCAGGTTTTATTCTTCATTTCCTCCTCATCATAAAAGACTTAGAGAAAATCACGGTGCTGATTTATTTCAGGAAAAGTGTGATGAAATTACCCATGGTCAGGGGTGACAGTACTGACCTGGCACACTCTGGGAAGATGGTTTTTGAAAAGCTCCCAGTTCATTACACTACCTACAAAGGAATGAGATTGTGCCCTGCAGTAGAGCCAGCTTTTCCAATGCTGATAAAACATTTGAATTGGATCAGACAAAAAGGTCACTTAGATAATTTATGCTTAAAACCCAAGATGAGAGCCTCTTCCTGGGGTAGTCCTGATGATAAGGCACTGATGAGTTTCACATAATTCCATAATTCCTGGGTATCCCAGGTATTGCCTGTGGCTGGTTCTGATCCTGAGAGTCTGTCCTCATGGGGGAAGTCGAGAGATTGGCTGAGAGAATGAGTGGACATTCCACCCTATTTCTCCAAATTTGCTTCCCGTTGGAAGACTCACAAATCCAGGAATTTGTAGGTGAGATGCACATTGCTTCTCCACTGGTGGGTTGGATGCATTAGAGCAGGATCAATATTGGGGTACTGTGTGGCACTGAAGGTCAGAGGAGACCCTGCTCTGAACACTCCCTGAGTGGAATAAGCCATACCCCATGTTCTCCTAGCCCAGTGTCAGGGGCCCACGTTCATGTCATACGCGAGCAGGATCCTAAGCCAAGCTGCACTTAGGAGCCCTTCCCTTACCTGCTGCAGAGGGGTGACTGTGATCAGATGCCAGTAGACCTCCCGGGATATCACCTCCTCCCTGGGGAGGGGCAGGGCAGTTCCTTATGGAATGATCCTGGATCCAGGTTGCTCCAGAAGGAGAGGCGTCAGTTGTGAAGGGCTGGGGTCCTCCTCGGAAGAACTGAGTCAAGGCAGGAAGAGGAGCCACGAAGGACAATTCCCCCTTCCTGTTTTTATTTTTTTTAACCTGACTGCGGTGCAGCTCCTGCTCACTGCTCTGCTCTTTCTATATCCCAGTGCTGCCTGCCTCCTCCCCAAGGGGGAGGGGACTCCACTGAGGGCAGCTTTTGGTTTCTATTCCTGGAAGAGACTGGTTTACAGGACACAGCCAGCGAGGTTTCACTTTCACGCTCAGGGAGGGGGCAGGGATGCTGCAGAGCTGGCCTCAGCCAAAATCCAGGTGTACCCAGAACAGTGACAGCCTAGTTCAGGGTCTGGGGCTCCTGTGTCCAATTCTGTTTTCTCCTTGTCCTCAGCCTGTCTCCTCCCATGGGGTTGCCCAGCACTGTGAGGCTGACATTCACACCTGGAGGAGCTGAGTCCCTCAGACAGCTGCAGGCACTTGCTGCAGGCACTTGCTGCAGGTGCTCTTGGTGGTCCCTGTCTCAGCCCAGCTTTCAGGATTCACTCGATCCCTCCCACCTCAACCAGCTCAGATGCACAAGCTCCCTCTACCCACTAAGGGGCCCCTCTCATCTACCCAGGGTCAGAGTATTTGCTCACTCCAGAATCTCCTTCCTCTAGTTGCCGTCTCATTTGGACCTCAGATCCCTCTGAGTTCAGGAGAGGTTCACGGTCCCCTGACTGAGGCAGGCTAGAAAGACGGAAATGTTAGGGACAGGGAAAGGCAAAGAGCTTTCACCCCAGGATCTAGTTTGAACCTCACCAGCAAGTTGAGAATTTTGGCACAACTACCAAGAAGACTGCTGTGAGGACTGCCTGCATAGAGACATTGTTTGTGAGAGACATTTTAAATAATGACAATGTTGTTGTTGTTGTTGTGTTTGTTAGGTGCCGTGGAGTCGAGTCCGACTCATAGCAACCCTATGTACAGCAGATCGAAACACTTGCTGATTCTGTACCAGGCAAATGATCTTATTTATGTTTAAGCCCATTGTTGCAGACACTGTGTCAATCCATCTGGTGGAGGGTTTTCCTCTTTTGCGTTGACCTGCCACTCTCCCAAACATGATGTCCTTCTCCAGGGATTGTTCTCTCCTGACTACATGTCTGAAATATGTAAGACGCAGTTTGGCCATTTTTGCTTCCGAGGAGCACTCTGGTTGTACTTCTTCTAGGACAGATTTATTGGTTCTTTTGGCAGTCCATGGTATATTCAATAGACGTCTCCAGCACCACAATTCAAAAGCATCAATTCTTTTTCTGTCTCTCTTGTTCAATGTCCAGCTTTCACAACCATATGATGCGACTGAAAATACCATGGCATGAGTCAGATGCACCTTCGTCTTCAATGTGACATCTTTGCTTTTCAATACTCTAATGACAATGTTAAAACAGCAATAAGCCAGTCTTGGAATAAAAAATGTTTGTAACCTTTATGTTTTGCCTTTCCCCTCTGTAATTCTATGCTTCTTTGGGACAAGCTGGGGCAACTATCTCCATTCTTTTCTTAAACTGAAACAATGTAAAATCTCCATTTACTAAAGGGAAGTTCCTCCAATAGAAAAACCTAAACAATGAAACTTCTTTTGATCTTATTGGCACATCCCCAGCCTGTGACAGGCCATTATAGGCTCATGTCATACTAGGCTCCCAGACCAGCACTGACATCACCCGGGGCATGCCCTGGGTTGAAAAAACTGGAGGGAACATGTGGGCTGCTTTCCTTTGGCATCTCTTGGCTCCCTTAGTAAGCTCTTCTCTGTGTCTGAGTGCCCACAGATATTGTAAATGTGAACGTAATAAACTCTATAACTTTGTTTCAGTCTCTGGCTTGTCCTGAAATTCTTTTCTGGCATCAAGCCAAGGACCCAGCTTGACCTGAGTAGAGGTCCCAACTAGGGATGCTCCTCTGGCTATGTGGCCATGCTGAGCCGTAACTCTCTACTGTACCATGGCTGACATGACCACCCTCTTTCTGTCCACATAATTGATTGTCACTGTCCTGGGTGATGTCTTTATTCAGAATAATGCCATAAACTGCTGATGTTCCTTGGGATGTGGGCCTGTATCTATTTCATACCATGGATGGAGCAGAGCTGTCGTTACCAGGGCAAAGTGCTGTGGCTGGCTATGAAATCGCCAGGGTGTCTTATGGATTATATGTAGTATTGTTGGGGTTTTAGCTCTAGCCCGGCTAAGATTAGGGCCAAACCCTCAACATAACAATGTGGTCGGTGGCGTAAAGAAGGACCTCGGGAGACCTTCTGATGGTAAAACAAGGGTAGGTAAGGTTTATTAGGGTGCTCCCCTGATGGAGAGCAGGGAGAAAGCAGCCCCTATAGAGCAGAGCTCTATCCCTTTAAGTGCTGGCTCTAGGCCTGCAGCATGGAATGCTGCAGGCTAAGTGCTGGTACAGCTCAGCCTTAAAGGTATAGCCACAGCCGATGGTGTTCTGTGGAGGTCTGATGGTCTTGACTCTTGCGGCTCACCTTCTTTACCTCCCTCCTTCCCAAGGATGGGAGGAATTGGGAGGCTCTTCGTGGCTTGCTAGAATCCTTCGGCTCTTTGGGGCCCCTGGGCTGGATCTCGCCGGCTTGCTAGAAGGTCTTGCTGGAGTAGGGAGCTCTGGTCCAGGTGCTGAGGTTCAAGAGACGGTCAGAGAGGTCAGGATCAGTAGGGTCTACAGGGTGAAGATGGGGTCCAGGAGCCCTGCTTATATAGGGTCCTGGAGGGGTCACATGGTGGGGTTCAGACAATCAGGGCCCACACCTGACAGGTACAGTGGGTAACCTGACATACCTGCCAGGTGGGGATAGTTACTACCTGAAAATGCTGAGGGGAGCCAATCAAAATTAGGGTGGTTAGGGCAGATCAGGCTGGCCAGGGGCCATCTTTGCTCACTCAATGGGAGGGGCTGGTTTGAGTGAGTGAGATGAGCCCTGGGGTCAACTAGGGGTCAGCCCCTCAGGCTGTCATGAGGGACCCTAGTTGAGAAATACAATTTAAAAAATCCCCAACATAGTATGGCTGACTTCTGACTGTCCCTGGACTTCCTGTTCCCAGACTCCCAGTGTCTGGTCTGCCAGGTAACCCTATGTGCCTGAGCAATTGTGAACAGCTGGAGGTTTGTGAAACTGATTTGGAATCCTCTCATGTTACAGAAAGATGCCTAATAGCTTATTGCTACATTTGCTTTCACTGTAAGCCAACAAGAGGTCTGACATGGGTCTTCCTGGGTAAAATGAACTCAGTCCAAAGAGGGCTGGACTACTCCACCATTTGCAGACAATTAAGACAGGATAGGTAACCTGTAAGTCCAGGCTGCGCTTGTTCCAGAGATCCCACTGGGAACACATGTATGAGCCCTCCATCACCTCGTGCTTTGTGTGGTATATTTACACCACCAGGAGGTATCAATATGCTCCTAGGGCTGAGACTCCAGGGCTGGGTAACATGTCTGTGCCTTCCCCTCAGAGGAGGCTGACTTCAAATTCCCCCAGACAATGGATCCTATCTCTGGATTAAACTAGATAGGTATTTTGTGACTCAGGGAACTTAAAGATACTTTCTCTACTCTCTTTGAAAAATTAGGAAAAATCAAAAAGTTGACTACTAAAAAGAGCAGAACATCACCACATAGTACAGAATTACATTGCATTACATGCAATGGAAACTCCCATGATGTTAGTGACAGGGAAAATAAGCATGCTCTCGAAGAATGCATTGGACTGAATGGAGATGCTCAGAAGAGTGACTTTCAGCATTGTGTGTCCTCCATCAGCAATTGCAGAGCATCTCTCAGCTATGAGACAATGTCCTATGCTGTGGGGAAGAATTATTTCCCATCCTCATGAGGTCTGGGTGGAATCTTCTCCAAGACCACCACATTTTTCCTCACTTTATAAGCAAGCTTTTGATTATTATTCCTAGACCTTCCCTGTGGGGAAGTTAGTAACATGGGAGATGGTTTTGCTCTCTGTATTCTCAGAGGGCAGGCAATAAATGTGTAGGGACAATATTTAGAATGTGTTTATCCCAAGCAAACTCTCCTTTGCAGATGAGTAATGTGTCTCTTGTTGTGAAGAGCCTCTGGATACCAATAACTGCAGAACAAGTCAGGGAAGGTCTGGCTGCAGAGGAACTGGGGAAGCTCAGGTGAAACCTGTGTCCGTCTTGCTTTCCTCTGTGGTCAGCTCATCCATTGATGCAGGTTCTAGTGGTCAATCTACAGACAAGTCAGTCACCCCATGACAGCAGCTGCAGCCCCTTACTCTATTTGCTTGAGCACCAGGTTCAGGCTCAGCTCTACCACTTATCAGGCCAGGCAGAATATCACTGTGGACCTAAGTTCCCTCATCCACTGCATGAGGAACTGGAGAGATAAGGGGATTTGGAGTCTCTTCCTGCACCAATGTTTCCTGGTTCTGTGACTCACAGGAGAACCCAGGGGAATTTCCCTTTTCCCCTGTGTGTAGACTCTCATATATTTGCTGATAGCAGGTGGCTCAGTCAAAGGCTTCGTTGCCTCCTTGTTACACTTCCACAAGTGGCCCTGGGGCCAGTCTGGCCTTTGTTTTTGAGTTTCTGGTTCAGATTTGATTCACACAGAGCATTCTCTTCCTGAGAAGGTGCAGGGCATCCTGACAATCACCTCCTTCTGTCACAGATACCACTGAAACCTCAATTCTTCTCCCCTTCCTCAAGTGGCTCCGAAAATGCATAGGTGCCTATGATACTGGACAGAAGGTTCTAATGGCATAGAAAGAATAGAATGAGATCAAGCCCCACGCTACAAACAAGCCATGCAAAGATTTTCACTGGGAGCAAAAGGAAGTCAACATTGAACAAAGAAGTGACCTGCCTGCTCCATTCAACAGAGGGAACAACAGGCAAAAATCATTTCTGTTAGATTTGTGGGAACAGGATAAAGTTTGATATTTGTCCATTAGTTATGAGCATAGTTTCAAAAGATGTTTTCCTTCTAATACACAAGCATTCTAATCTTGCACTTGGTGGGTTAACTGGCATTGGATTAACTCAGGAACGGCTGCATGCCTCCTTTTACTGATGTCTTCATCTTGCATAAACATCTGGTTTTATGGTTTGATCTGGACCCTATGATAAGGCTGAGGGACTGCTGGTGCATAAGTTGGTGAAAAAGAACATAAGCCAGGTAGAAGAAACACATATCTTCCCCAAAAGGAAATTGGCCAAATTCATCCTGTATTACAGAAAGAACATTTTTCAAATGATCAATGTGTCTGCTTGCAGACCTGAATAGAGTCTGACTCAAAAGTTGAGACAGCAAAGGGGACAGATAGATATAAAAATAGGGATGCTAAGCCCTTTGTCCCATTTTAGTTGTCCATCAGATATCTGTAAGCTTAAGAGTCAGTGCTTTAGAAAAAGTGGCCATTACATTTTTGCAAAGTTGCCCAGGCAACTGTTATCATAACCCACATTGGTATGGGCCCGGGTTTGGGATGCAGGTCTTGACAGGCGGGTACATCGGCCAGCCCAAGTTTGTGGTACTGGCCATGACAGGCAGGTGCGTGGGGCTGCCTGTGTTTGGGGTGCAGGCCATGGAGGGTGGGCACCCAGGGCAGCCCAGGATTTGGGTGCAGGCCATGGTGGGTGGGTGACGGGCCAGCCCGTGTTTAGGGTGCAGGCTAGGGCGGGTGAGTGCCTGGGTGGGCCCAGGTACGTGGTGCAGGCCCTGGCTGGTGGGTGCCTGGGCCGGCCCAGGTGTGGCATGCAGGCCATGGAGAGCGGGTGCCCGGGCTGGCCAGCGTTTGGAGTGCAGGCCAAGGCAGGTGGATGCCGGGCCAGCCTGCATTTGGGATGCAGGCAAAGATGGGTGGGTGTCCTGGCTGTCCTGGGTTTGTGGTGCAGGCCAGGGTATGTTGGCGCCTGGGCTGGCCTCGGTTTGCAGTGAGGTCCAGGGTGGGCAGGAGCCTGGGACGGCCTGGGTTTGCAGGGCAAGCCAATGTGGGCGGGTCCCCGGACTGGCCTGGGTTTGCTGTGTGGGCCATGGTGGGGCGGTGACACTGCCGGCCCGAGTTTATGGTAAGGGCCATGACGGGCGGGTTCCCGTGCCAGCCCGGGTTTAAGGTATGGGCTGTGGCGGGCAGATGCCTAGTACACCACGAGTTGGCAGTGTGGGCCATGGCGGGCATGTGCCTGGGCCACCCCAGGTTTGTGGTGTGAGCCACGGCGGGTGGGCACCCAGGTCGGACCAGGATTGGGGTACAGGCCATGGCTGTGGGTGCACAGGCCGGCCCGGGTTTGCAGTGCGGGCCGTGGTGGGCAGGTGCCCGGGCAGGCCCGGATTTGTGGTGTGGGGCATGGTGGGTGGGTGCCAGGGCCGGTCCTGGTTTGCAGTGCAAGCCCAATTAGCATCAGGCAGAGGAGCTGCCTGGAATGATTTAGCTATGCCTGGGCCTTTCTCTGCAGTCTCTGTTGCACTTGACTTCACCCCTGCTCTCACACAGTTATGCTGGTGGAGCTTCATATGCAGAAGAGCCATAAACTAGGAGAGTGATGGAAGACCAGAGCATGAGGGGGGCTGAATGAGAGCGGCCAGGGCCTTTGGCTCTCTCCGAGGCAGAGGCGCTGGGATTCTGAGAACCACCTCAGAGAGCTGTAGGCTCTGGCTTCACACTGTCTTCCCAAAGCACCAGAGCTTCTGCAAGATGGAGACTAACTGTGCTGCATCTTGGTACAAGCCATGAATAATCCACATGCCTAGTTCCTTGCATTAAATGGGGCTAAATAAATGTAGGATTGAATTTAGTTCATTGAGGAAAATCAGAGCACTGCCACCAGGCAGTGGTGAAACACAATGGCGGGAAGCTAGGGAAGGAAATGGAACATTGTCTCGTCCCTGCCTCAGCACTGTTCCCCAGGGGTAAAATTACATTTTAACCGTTTGTGGTTTTGCTTTTTCCTCTGTCATGGATTTTAATTAAGCTTTATTAATGAAATATGAAATGTTTATTTGTGTTGTTATACTTTCCAAAATCTGCCAGACTTGGTTTTTACCTCCACTGTTGGCTTCATTTTAGTTTTAAGTAATAAGTTACCATTGTGTTTCTGTATCATTTTGATGATATTTCTTAACTTTGCACATATATAAAGTAGAAGCCACACCTTTTTCCTCTCAGCATTTCTTCTGCTCTGCTTCTACATGTCAGTCACATAAGGTGTCTTCATAGCTGAGCACGGTGGTACAACCTGTAATCCCAGTGACTTGAGAGGTGGAGGCAGGAGGATGGCAGAACCAAGGCCAGAGACAGACTGTGTAACTTAGCAAGACACTGACTCAAGAGAAAAAGTAAAAATTGGGCTTGGGGTGCATCTCAGTGGTAGAATACTGGCAAAGTATGTGCAAGGCCTGGGGTTCAACCCTTAACTATCACACACACACACACACACACACACGAAAGTAATACACACACACACACACACACACACACACACATATGTCTTAGCTGGGCATGGTGGCACATGCTTATAATTCCAGTGGCTCGGGAGGCGGAGGCAAGAGGATCGCAAGTTCAAGACCAGAGGCAGTCTGCATAACTTAGTGAGACCCTGTCTCAAAAAGTAAAAAATAAATGGGCTGGGGTGCAGCTCAGTGGTCCAGCACTT
>VMDO01006673.1:0-51768 GCA_007922755.1 Pedetes capensis
ATAAAAGTAGAAATTAAAACCTGAAAAAGACAAAATGATAAGCCTAATAAACAAATCTCAGATCTCTCCTTTGGGAAAAAAATAAAATGCGTAAATACTGAAACAAACCTAGAGAAATAATAGGGACAAAATACTAATAAGAAATATCAGAGAAATTAATGAGTTAAAAGAATCATAAGAAACCACTTTCTCCAATTTATGCAAATAAAATCTGATGAAATGTATAAGTCCCTAAGATAGCATAATTTATACAAATTGACTCCAGAAAACTGAAAATTCAAAGAGACTAATTACTACAGAAGAAACAGAAGGAAAATTGCCAAAGAGCTAAACCCCCCAAAAAGGCATAGCCCAAATAGTTTAATTTACAAAGAAACTCTATACAACCTTTAAGAAACAGATATTTTCAATGCATTTCAAATTGCTCCAAAGTAAAGAAAATGTCCACCTATAAGCAAGAAAGTTAGATGAGCAAGGTTAATGAGAATGGTCTTTCCATGCCTAATATACCTACTACACAATAAAACTATACCCATTCAATTTAATCAATATAATTCCAGAGACTCAAGAGGCAGAAGCAGGAGGCTCTCAAGCTCCAGGGCAAAGGCAGCCTTCACAACTCAGTGGGACCCAAACTCAAAATAAAAAGTAAAAAATGGGGTATGGGCACAGTTGAGTGGTGGAGTATTTGCAAAGTATGTGAGAGGCCCTGGGTTCAACCCTCTACCCCATCACCACCAAAGAAACAAGACAGACAGATAAGAAGGAAGGAAGGAAGGAAGGAGGGGAGGGAGAAAGGGAGGGATGAAGAGAGGGAGGGAGGGAAAGAAGAGAAAAGAAAAGAAGAGAGAAAGAAAGGGAGGAAGGAAGGGAAGAAGGATGGAAAGAAGGAAGAAGGAAGGAATAACTGAAGATTTTTAATAATCCTTTAGGAAAAGTAGGAAAAGCTTTCCTACCTGAGACCTAAAAACCATAAATTCACCACCAATTTTAATTTACAATTATTTTAATAAATTTGAAAACATAAAATAACAATACTAACACCAAACATTTATGTTACAAAGCTAAACTCACCTATTAAAAGGTAACAAATTTCAGTTGAATCATACAGTTGATTCTACTTCATACTACAGGAAATAGAAATCCCTATAATCAAATGATTCAAAAGTTAGAAACTCTGATAATGAAGTGATTCACAAAAACAAACATTAAAAACAAATACACAGAACAGATTGAGAAAATATATATGCAAAACATATATGCATACAATCACTGAAAATAAACACTTGAAAAAGACACTTATTATAAGAGAAAAGCATATTAAGATAGGGAATCTTGAGCCAGGAATTCCCCCACACATCTGTCAGTTTGCCATACTGTAGGGGCTTGTGTGTAGCTATGAGGCTGAAAGCTATGCCACCAGTATCTCAGATACCAGCAGGGTCACCCACGGTGGACAGGTTTCAGCTGAGCTTCCAGACTAAGACAGACTAGGGAGTAGAACCTGGAGCACACTCCTGAAACAACTATCCACTGGAAACCCTACAAATAGCAAAGAAACACTGCCAAATACAGTGCTGGAAAATGAGTCCCCCAGGTTGGAAGGCACTCAAAAGTCTACTGCGGAACAGTTGCCTCATCAAAATAGAGTCCACCCTAATGATGGAAATGGAATAAAGCCCCAGGGACCTCTATTTGCTGATGTGGCATGACTCAAAATGAGGAGAAACAACTGTAAACATCCATTAATAATTGGAACATGGAATGTGTGTAGTATGAATTTAGGAAAATTAGAAATCGTTAAAAGAGAAATGGGGCTCATAAACATTGACATTCTAGGCATCAGTGAGCTAAAATAGACCAGCATGGGCCATTTTGAGGCAGATAATCATATAGTCTACTATGCTGGGAATGACAAACTGAAGAGAAATGGGGTTGCATTCTTCAAAAAAGACATTTCAAGGTCTGTCCTAAAATAGAATGCTTTCAGTGATAGAATAATATCCATATGCCTACAAGGAAGGACAGTTAATATGACTATTATTCAAATTTATGCACCCACCACTAAGGCCACAAATGAAGAAAGGGAAGTTTTCTACCAACTTCTGCAATATGAAACAGATCAAACATGCAATCAGGATGCACTGATAATTATTGGTGACTGGTATGCAAAGGTTGGAAACAAAGAAGAAGGTTCAGTAGTTGGAAAATATGGCTTTGGCGACAGAAATGATACTAGAGATCACATGAAATGACCTTTTCATTGCAAACATATTTTTTCACCAATATAAATGGCAACTATATATATGACTTCACCAGATGGAAGATACAGGAACCAAATTGACTACATTTGTGGAAAGAGATAATGAAAAAGCTCCATATCAAATGTCAGAACAAGACCAGGTGCTCACTGTGGATCAGACCATCAACTTCTCATATACAAGTTCAAACTGAAATGGAAGGAAAGTAGAACAAGTATAAGAGAACCAAGGTATGACCTTCAGTATATTCCACCTGAATTCAGAGACCACCTCAAGAACAATTTTAATGCATTAGGCACAAATGATAGGAGACCAGATGACACCAATGATATCATTCATGAAGAAAGCAAAAGGTTATTAAAAAGACAGGGGGAAAAAAAAGACCAAAATACATGTCAAAAGAGATTCTGGGATTTTCCCTTAATCACTAAGCAGCTAAAGTAAAAGGAAGACATGATGAAGTTAAGGAACTAAACAGAAGATTTCAAAAGGCAGCTTGAGAAGACAAAAACAAATATTATAATGACAGATGCAAAGAGCTGGAGACAGAAAACCAAAAGGGAAGGACACATTCTGTTTTTCTCAAGCTTAAGAAATTGAAGAAAAAATTCAAGCCTCGAGTAGCAATAGTGAAAGACTCTACAGGGAAAATATGAAATGATGCAGGAAACATCAAAAGAAGATGGAAGGAATACACAGTCATTATACAAAAAATAATTGGTAGATGGCTATTTCAAGAGGTTGCACATGAAGAGGAACCAACGGTATTCAAGGACGAAGTAGAAGCTGCCTTGAAAGAACTGGTGAAACACAAGGCTCCTGGAATTGATGCAATAGAGATGTTTCACCAAACAGATGCAACACTGAAGGTGCTAACATGCTTATGCCAACAGATCTGGAAAACAGCTACCGGGCCAACTATCTGGAAGAGATCCATATCTGTGCCTATTCCCAAAAAAAGGGGAGCCAACTGAATGTGAAAATATCATTATTATCACATGCAAACAGAATTTTACTAAAGATCATCCAAAAACAACTGCAGCAGTATACAGACAGGGAATTGCCAGAAAATCAAGCCAGATTCAGAAAAGGGCAGAGAACCAGGGAAATCATTGCTGATGTCAGGTGGACATTAGCTGAAAGCAGAGAATATCAGAAAGATGTCTATCCATGTTTTATTGACTTATGCAAAGGCATTTGACTGTATGTTGTTGTTGTTGTTGTTGTTGTTGTTGTTGTTGTTGTTGTTAGGTGCTATTGAGTCGAGTCCGAATCATAGTGACCCTCACAGTGTTTTCAATGGCTGACTGTTTCGGGATTGCCTTGGGAGTGGGTTGCCACATCCTTCTCCCATTTTGCAGTGTTGGGAATTGCACTCGGGGCCTCAGAGACTGCAGAGCAGCGCTCTACCAACTGAGCTAAATCCCATCCCCTATTTGACCTGTATGGATCATAATAAATTATGGATAACACTTCAGAAAATGGGAATATCAGAGCACCTAATTGTACTCATGAGGAATCTATACCTGAACCACGAGGCAATTGTTTGAATAGAAAAAGGAAACACAGCCTGGTTTAAAGTTGGAAAGGTGTGCGTCAGGACTGTATACTTTCACCATATCTCTTCAATTTATATGCTGAGCAAATAATCTGAGAAGCTGGACTTTATATGGAAGAACGCGGCATCAGGATTGGAGGAAGACTCATTAACAACCTGTATTATGTAGATGACACAACTCTGCTTGTTGAAAGTGAAGAAGATTTAAAACATTTACTGATGAAGATCAAAGATCACAGCCTTTAATATGGATTGTGACTAAACATCAACAAAACAAAAATCCATACGCCTGGGCCAATATGCAACTTCACAATAAATGGGGAAAAGATTGAAGTTGTCCGAGATTTTGCTTTGCTTGGCTCTATAATCCATACCCATGGAAGCAGCAGTCAAGAAATCAAAAAACGCATTGCTCTAGGAAAAGCTGTGTCAAAAGATCTCTTTATAGTATTGAAAAGCAAAGATGTCACATTGAAGACAAAGGTGCGTCTGACTCATGCCATGGTATTTTCATTCGCTTCATATGGTTGTGAAAGCTGGACATTGAACAAGGGAGAGAAAAGAAGGATTGATGCTTTTCAATTATGGTGCTGGAGACAATTACTGAATATACCATGGACTGCCAAAAGTACCAACAGGTCTGTCCTAAAATAAGTGCAACCAGAGTGCTTCTTGGAAGCAAGGATGATAAGTAGACTGCATCTTACATATTTTAAACATATAGTCAGGAAGGACTAATACCTGGACATCATGTTTGGGAGAGTGGCAGGTCAACAATAACAACAAGAAACCTCCACCAGATGCATTGACACAGTGTCTGCAACAATGGGATTAAACATAAATAAGAACGTGTGCCTGGCACAGAATTGGGGAGTGTTTTGATCTGCTGTACATAGGGTCACTATGAGTCAGACTCAACTCAATGGCACCTAACAACAACAACAGCCAGGAATTATGATGCACACTTGTAATCTCAGCACTAGGGAGTTTGAGGCAGCAGGATTGAGAGTTTGAAGTCAGCATGGGCTACATAGCAAGACTCTGTCTCAAAAACAGTAATAAATAATTTAAAATATAAAAGCCTTCTTCACTCGATTGTTGTTGTAATGTCAAATGCTAGTACAAGTGCCAAGTGAGGTAGTGGTATTCTTTGCTATCAAAATATTGTAAATGGCAATAGATTTTATGAAAGGAAATTTGCTAGCATCTATAAATATTTAAGAAGCCACACCCTTTTATATAACCACTCCTTTTCTGGTTCTGTACATACTAACTAGTATAAATATTTAGAAAGGTACCTGGAAGAATGTTTACTGTCTCATTGTCTATGAGAGAAAAACTTAAAAATAACTGATATATTCAAAATGGTCATATATTAATAAAATGTAGTGCACTCAGGCTGTGGAATATTAGGTGGCAATTAAAGAGAACTAAAATAGAAGCTAACAAAAAAGAGCGTCAAAATGCATTGTTAATTAAAAAAAACTACTGATTCAGATTGACTCCATTTGTGTAAAATCAAACAAAAAACTGTATACATTTACATATACACATAAATATAGATAAACCCATAGAAAAAGACCTAGAATAATCCATATCAAATTTTTAATAATCTTAATCTGTAAGAGCCTGCAGCTGTACCACTGTGGCATCAGATCCTGCCAGATCTTGGAAACTGAGCAGGGTTGGACCTGGTTAGTACTTGCATGGGAGACCACCTGGGAACACCAGGTGCTGTAGGCTTGGGAGAAGGACCCAGCAGCCCACTCCCCCCACAAAAAATCATCCATTGAATACTCTGCCGTGAATAGCAGAGAAGCACTGACGATAACATTTCCCCTGTTGCACATAGGGTCACTATGAGTCAGACACCAACTCCAGGGCACCTTTCAACAACAACAACAACAATCTCTAAGGAGGAAAGTGAGATTAAAGGAAGATATGACCACAACATGGTGATTTTTAACATACCTATTTTCATTTCTACAATATTATACCATTTATTATTTGTGAAAAAGTTGAAGTTTATAAAGGGTAAGATTACTCAAGCTAAAAGGCAAGTACTTAATAAGAGTCCCAGAACCACACAAGTATCAATAATGACTTCTTAAGAATTCTACTGTGCATTATTTACTCCTAAACAATTCTCTGGTATTGGCAATTAATACATTCTGTGATATATTACCCAATTCTTTAATGTGTAGTCTATTTAGAAAGGAAACATCCCTTACTTAATTAGCAAATATTACAATTGTTTATGAGGTCATCTCATGTAACTTTGTACCCAAGAATATGATCTAATCTTGTCAAATGATTATCCAAAATACCTTAAAAATCGCCAGTGACAGAAAGCAGAGTGCCACCTTATGTTGGGTATCTTTGTATCCTTGTACCTACTGGGTTATTGGCACAAAGCAGGCATTTATACTAGCTAAAGAAAAAAGAAGTCTGCAGCTGTACCACTGTGACATCCAATCCCGTCAGGTCTCAGAAGCTAAGCAGAGTTGGGACTGGTTAGTATGTGGATGGGAGACTGCCTGGAAACACTGGGTGCTATAGGTGTGGGAAAAGGACTTGGCAAACCACTCCCAAAAGCAATCAGCCATTGAAAACCCTATGAATGGCAGAGAAGCACTGACAATAGTATTTCGCTTATTGTAAGTAGGGTCGCTATGAGTCAGACACCTAACAACAATAATGACAACAAAGACAAAAGAAAGGCTGTCTAGTTGTTAGGATAGTATTTTTTTCTGTGAATCTCCTACCTGTGTGTCTTCCATCAAGCAAACAAAGCATATTCTATCTTAAAGAAGAAACAGAAAACACACCGTATTTCAATACTACCAGACACGCAAACCATCCTTATTTTGCACATGTTCTACCTTCCTTCTTTCCTCTAGAGCTATTCCTCCAAGTGTGTTGGTCCTTGTGGCAGGCTAACACTCCCCACCCCACTGACTGTGCCCTGATCCCAGGAAGTTACAAATATATAATCTTACATCTTCAAAGGGACTTTTCAGGTGTGATTGAGTTAGAAATCTTGATAAGTAAAGATTATCCAGAATTATTTAAGCAATCCCAAGGTAATCACAAGGAGTCTTAGAAAAAGGAGGAAGGGGATTAGAATCAGAAAAAGACAATATGCTACTAGACACAGAGAAAGAGAGAGGTAAAAATGGAAAGAAGGCTAAAGTGGTTTAAAACCAAGAGCCAAGGAATGCTAGAAGCCTCCAGATACAGGAAAAGGAAAAAGAAAGGGAAAAGGAAATGTACCTCCCCTACTCCACTGCCTACCCAGAGCTTCCAGAATGCATGAAGAGTCCTGCTGATGTCTTGATTTTAGTGTAGTGAACTGATTTAAAATTTCTAACCTTCAAAACTGTAATATAAAAATGTGTATTCAGACACTAAATTTATTGCAATTTGTTATAGCAGCAGTAGGAAACTAATACATCTCTCTTTCCCAAGTTCTTAAAAGTCTGATATTATGATCTTTTCTCTCTCCTGCGTATTTAACCTTTTTTTCCCAAGAAGATCTCTCTGACTGGCATTTAAACATACTCAAGCCCCTCAACTGAAAAACAAAAGATACTAAAATTTCCTTACAGCTAAAATATCTTTCTATTCTCATTCTTATCAACTGCTAGTATCATTAGTTGTTGATGTTGTTAGGTGCCATCAAGTTGCATCCAACTCAGCAACCCTCATAGAGTTCTCAATGGCTGATTATTTCGGGATTGTCATAGGAGTGGATTGCCAAGTCCTGTCATTTTCGCAGTGCTGAGAATCAAACTTGGGACCTCAGAGACTGTAGAGTGGCACTTTACCAACAGAGTTAAATCTCAGCCCCAGTATCATTAGTAGCAGTTGTTACTATTCTTAGTATTAACTTGGAAGATTTAAGTTATGGTTTCAGAAGTTCTACTAACTCTCAGGATTGACTTCCTTATCTATAAAATGAGCTTTCATATGAAAAGACAAGTATTTCTCTATAAATGGAAATCTCTATAAATCTACAAATTTCTCTATAAATCACTAATGTAAATTTGAAAAGACACTGATTTCCTCAAAGAAATGAAAAAAAATTGTATATTTACCAGAAGGATGACTAAGAGCAAGTTCCTATAATTTAAAATTCCTTTCCAGGAGTAAGATTTAACTACTGTTTCTTTGAAATATCCTCATCCCCCTAAAAATACAAAGGAGTAGGTTGGCTTGCTACAAATCAATGTCATCTTATTGGGTGAAGACAAAAAATTATGGTGGATCTTCTCCTAAATATTATAAATCACACATAACACACCTCCATACAGTGTCTTGCCCTACTCTTTCTCATATGTATCAAACAACTCTTGGTGCCTTTATAAGTTACACGTTTCCTTGTGAGGAATGCTGAACCTTGAAGACTGGATCTTTCAATATCTTCAATTTCATTGGTAGAAAAGCAGTAGAAGAGTTGGGCGAGGTGGCGCATACCTGTAATCTCAGTGGCTCAGGAGGGAGGATAGCAAATTGGAGACTAGAGGCAGTCTGCATAACTTAGTGAGACCCTGTCTCAAAAGGTAAAAACAAAACAAAACAACAACAAAAAAAATGGCCTGGAGGCAGCAGCTCAGTGGGCCAGCAATTGCAAAGCATGCAAGCATGAAGCCCTGGGTTCAAGCCCCAGCACAAAAAAAAAAAAAAAGAAAGAAAGAAAGAAAGAAAAAGAAAAGCAATAGAAGAGACAATGCATTATGAAATAAATTTCCACCCTCAAATTTATTACCATCAATTCTAAGTGATGTCAGTTTACTTTCAAACTATTTCCAATGGCAAAAATTTAAGATAGCATAAGAAATTTCATTAAAATGCACAATTTTCTCAGTCATAATCTGTATTATATTAGATTTTCATTTTTCTTCAAATAAACTCTTGGCAGCAAGAAGATTCTAAGTTGAGTAACTATTCCCCAAATATCTGACAGTATGCCTGAATCATTAGCAAGTTATAGCTATTCATAAAAATCAATACTTAAAATCTACTGAGGAGATATTTTAAGGGTTGTTACCACATAAAAAAAGTGGTAACTATGTGAGGTAATAGGATTAGCTTATTATAGTGTGTACATATAATAAATATACATGAAAACACCATGTTGTGTACCTTAAATCCATGTAATATTTATTTCTTAACTATATCCCAATAAAACTGGAAACAACATATATCAAGAAATATTCATTTAGATAATATAAAAACCTTTAAAGTCAAGATAGTCAAGAAAGAAAATTTTGGTCAACAGCTCCATTAAAACAAACATACAAAAAAAAATCTCCACAAAGCCAGGCATGGTGGTGCATTCCTATAATTCAAGGCAGAGGCAGGAGGATTGCAGATTTTAGGCTAGAGGCAGCCTATGTAGCTTAATGAGACTTTGTCTCAATTTAACAAATAAAAAAGGGGCTGCGGGTTCAGCTCAGTGGCAGAGCACTGGCAAAGTATGCATAAATACCCGAGTTTAGCCCCCTGTTGTTGTTGTTAGGTGCCATCAAGTCAAGTCCAACTCATAGCAACCCCATGTACAGCAAATCGAAACACTTCCGATTTTGTGCCAGGCACATGATCTTATTTATGTTTAAGTCCATTGTTGCAGATACTGTGTCAATCCATCTAGTGGAAGGTTTTCTTTTTTTTTTTTCTTTTTTTTTTTTTGTTATTGTTGTTGACCTGCCACTCTCCCAAACATAATGTCTTTCTCCAGGGATTGATCTCTCCTGACTACATGTCTGAAATATGCAAGACACAGTCTGGCCATTCTTGCTTCCAAGGAGCACTCTGGTTGCACTTCTTCTAGGACAGATCTGTTGGTTCTTTTGGCAGTCCATGGTATATTCAATAATCTTTTCCAGCACCGTAATTCAAAAGCATCGATTCTTTTCCTGTCTCCCTTGTTCAATGCCCAGCTTTCACAACCATATGATGTGACTGAAAATTAGCCCCCTAGTACCCCCCAAAAAATCCAAAATTTCTTTGCTCTATGTAAAACATTACAATGCAGCCAGACTGCAATGCATCTATTCCCTTATTCATTCCACTATATTTACTGAGCACAAAGTATGAATGATGTACTGTTAGAGTTTAGGAGATCACAGATGAGTGTAACAGCTCATGCCTAAATGACTTCAATGCAGTAGGTTATGTGCCATAAGAGATGCACAAATCAT
Source organism: Pedetes capensis (assembly GCA_007922755.1). Classification (NCBI taxonomy): domain Eukaryota; kingdom Metazoa; phylum Chordata; class Mammalia; order Rodentia; family Pedetidae; genus Pedetes; species Pedetes capensis. The sequence continues at coordinate 10,023 of VMDO01006673.1, forward strand.
GTGTTTGGGGGCACAAAGAGAAGTGGAATACAGCTACAGAGATTGGCAAAGGCTTATAAGGGAGGAAGCCATAGAACTGGACCTTAAAAGAATTTTGTTGGTATAAACAGACGGCAGGAAGAATTCCAGTGGGAGGCCACAATATGGGGTAGATCTGTGAAACAGAGAGTACTCTATCTATCTAGTTTATACTGAAGGATGATGTAGAGAATAGGGATACAACACTGGAAAGAATGGAACCAATCTTTTGGACAACCTAAAAATTGAGCTCAGGCATCTGATGTTAACCTTGTAAGCAATGGAGATCCAATGAAGATTTTTAAGAAGGATTGCATGACCAGAGCTGTTCTGGAATAAGTGACCCAGGAGGCCTTAACAGATGAACTAACATTGAAATATTACAGATGCCACTGTTTTCTTGTAGACTGCTGCCTAAAGCAAATTCTAGGAGTCAACCCTGCTACTTAATATTCTAGCTCCTATTTGCACATATACTTTGGCCCTGTTTTAGGTAATTACCTCTGCATTTGCCACATATCATATAAGCTACAGCATCTAAAGCTGCTTTTGGACATGAGCCAGTACTACCTTGAAGAAGAACAGAGTCATGTTCAATAACCTTCATGCTAAAAACAGCCTAGGCATCACTTTAAGAGCCAGAAGTCTATATTTAGATTCAAGTGCCTTGATCAAAATGATAAGCTTAGAGGAGCAAGACACTGAAGGAGAAAGAGTAATTGCCATATTGGGCCCTGGCCTCCTAGGGATTATAATTTCCACTTCATAATAATGCAACTGATGATCAAAGATGTTAGAGGTTAACCTGCTCAAAACCACAAGGCTGACATCATGCTTGGCAAAATTTGGACCCAGAAGAGGAAAACAGAAGAGAGAAAATCGTGAAACACACAGCATTCTCTTAGCTGAATGAAAGACTGTAGGCTTGACATTAAACCTACCAAGCACAAAGCAGCAATCATTTTGTTATTTTTTAAAGAGAATTTTTAACATATTATAGTGAAATATCATAGTCCTAATAGGAGAAAAACTACAAAGCTTCCAGGGAAAATTAAACCAATAAGTAAATCAAAATAAAATCTTCCTTATAAATAAACAGGAATCAAACTGCAAACTTTTAATATACAAAACTGGATATTGGATGACCATGGATTTATATCTTCAAAGTTCTGGGAATAGAATTATTTTGAACCTAGAATTCTATACCTAGCCAAATTATTAGATAAAAGTGACAGTCAAATAAAGACAATCTTTAAAAATGGGTCTCTCACTAATAGAAAATCTTTCTCTTTTAAGCACTGTGCTAAGGAGTCATTATTTCAGGTAGATATAACTGTTTAATAGGAGAAGGATGTGGCAATCCACTCCCGAGGCAATCCCATTGGGATCCAACCAGCCATCGAAAACCCTATGAGGGTCACTATGAGTCGGACATGACTTGACTTGATGGTACCTAACAACAACAACATAACTGTTTAAGATAGTTATATAACTGTTTAAGATAGTTATAGGGTCTCTATGACTCGGACACGACTTGACTTGACGGTACCTAACAACAACAACATAACTGTTTAAGATAGTTATATAACTGTTTAAGATAGTTATATAACTGTTTAAGATAGTTAGATGTCTTTTAGATAATAGTAAAAAAAAAAAAAAAAACACCTATTATTGGAATACTGTATTCTTCAAACATATTTAACTGCAACATCTCTATAGTGTTGTCTTTAACACAGGAATTGTCTTTAATACAAAGTTGTTTATATCTGCCAACTCCCATACCACAGACTAACAAATAACAATATTGTCAATAAAGGCAAGGAGATGATGAGAGTGTTGGTTAGACAGCTGATTAGTTTAAACTCCAATAAGGAATTCAAGGCAAAACACCTCACTCATTTTTACTTTCCCCAATCCATAGTCTACTGACCTTATAGATTAGAAACTGACATTTAAGATTTTCCAAAGCAAACTTTCATTCTAGATATCAGGACTAACTGCAGAGAAACTGCACCAGGCATAAAACTCTTCCCATAGAAGTAAAAACACACTGCATTGGGGGTGGGGAAATAATCAGGGCAGTCAACATGAGAAGGTGGGGCACACCTGAAGGACATTTCCAGCGATGATGCTTGTCACAGCAATTTCTAAAAAAACATCCAGTCTCAAAGAGAATCTTTTAGGACTTCACCCACTTATTTTATCCTTCCATGCTAGAACCATGGTAGTCATCCAAATATTTAAACCAGATGAGATGGTCGATTTCACAACAATCGTTAGCAGATAAATCTGTATTTCTGATCTTCTATAACTCTAAAGGTAATAGGATCTAAGCCTACAACCACCTCTTTAAAATGTTGTGCCACATGGAAAAATGCTTTTTATTATTTAAATGATTCATTTCATGGTTTTATAAAGGCAAGAGAACTAACTACAATGCTCAGCCAAGGGTGGGCTAGAAATGCAGAAATGTTGCCAATGTACCTCACTGAAACAGCAGCATCCTTATGTTCTCTCATTAGACTCTCCTGAGCAGATTGAGAACTAGTGAATTAAACAAGGGCCAAAGAATTTCTCTACTCAAATCAACAGACCATCTGGTCTGCTATGCTGTTTATGCCAGTGGTCACAGCAGAAACTTTGAAAAAGCAAATGTGGGCATCATTATAAAGTTGTATGTAGGTGGAGAGAGAAAAGTATTCTTAATTGTAATCATGGGAAATGAGGCATTTTTTGACTTCAAGTTCAAATACTGATGAGATGTGACAATGTGATAATTATATTGATTTAACAAATATATCAGAACATATAGATACAGCAAATGAGTGAAATCTTTCAAAAGTGACTATCTCACAAGTTATTTGTACAGATTTCATCATGTGGAGCTTCATCCCAAATTGTTTAAAGGACACATATATTTTCACTTCCAGCCATCTTTCTATACTTGATCGTTAAGAACAAAAGGGAGAAGATTATTTTCTGGCATAAATGGGGAGGAGGTGTAAGCTATTTTTAGTAAAATGGTTCTAAAATAACGCAATAGTTTTGTATGCTCAGCTTGCTGCAATGAAGATTATTTTAAGAAAAAGATGATATCTATTTAGGCCTCCAAGATATCTTTTTTAGAATTTCTAATTCAAAAAAATTATTTTGGACAATATTCAGTTAAAAGTAGTTATGACTATAAATCCAGCATATTAGTTGCAACTCAAAATTGATGTGTTAGAATTACGCTTTCTGTATGTTGAATGTACATACCACAGTACATAGAGGCCCCTATAGACAGTGTAAACATTTACAGATATAGGGGGTTAGAATAAAAGATTAGTATTGAACTGCTATTTATACAGGTTTATCATTTTTTTAACTTTTTCTTTTTTGGCAGTACTTGAGGGTTGAACCCAGGGCCTCATGCATGCTTTGCAAATAGTCTACCACTGAGCTGCACCCTCAGCCCATTTTTTACATCATTATTATTATCTTGAGACAGGGTCTCGCTAAATTATGCAGGCTGCCTATGGCTTCAAATTTGTGATTCTCCTGCCTCAGATTCCTGAATTGCTAGGATTACAGGCATGAGGCACCATACCTGGCCTCATTATTATATTTTTGCTTATAAGAGATCATCCTACTGGGACATGTTTAGTTCAAATTACAACTAATAATTCTGACTTTGGAAAAATACTATCCTAATTAAAATGCTATACTTTGCAGTTCCACAGAAAATATCCCAGCAAATGTTTTAGAGAGGTTGGGATTTAGCTCAGTTGGTAGAGTGCTGCCCCACCAGCACTTTGGTGAGTGCTGAAGTACACTCTCTAAAGATGCAGGTTCAATCCCCAGCATCACAATAATGGGGGAGAAGGATGTAGCAATCCATTCCTGAAGCAATTCCAAAACAATCAGTCATTGAAAACCCTATGAGGGTCACTATGAGTTGGATTTGACTCAAAGGCACCTACCAACGTACTCTTATTGGAAAAATATTGGTTTCTGTCTTAATCAGTTTGGACTTCTATGATAGGTACCAGAGGCCAGGTAGCTTATAAAGAACAAAAATTTATTTTTCAGTCTTGAAGGCTGAAGATGCAAAACAAGGGTGTTGCCATGGTCAAGTTCTGATGAGAGCACTAATCTAGACAGCACACAAGCATCTTTCTCCTGTGTTTCACATGGCAGAAAGAGACCAAGTTAGCTCCATAGGGTACCTTTCATATGGGCACAATCTACTCAGAAGGGCTTAACCTTATGACTTGAGTACCTCCCAAAGTCCTTGCCTCCTAATTCCATTGCATTAGGAGTTATAATTTCAACATGTGAATTTAGGAGGGACCAAACATTCAATAATTGACATTCCTTGCTACAGGCAATATTTATATTCCTTCTTGAGAATACCAAGGTATACAATTCATGCAAGAAACTCAGAGCCTTATTACCTTCTTCATATATTCCCTAGTTATTCCTAGTTGAGTGCTCACTTCATTTCCCAGAATTGGCTCTGAACAATTTTTCACTCTTTCTCAAAAGCTAATTAATACTCTCAAGGCATTAAGATAAGTCACCAGTGGGAATGCTTAAAAGATTGTCATCAATCTCTTAAGAAAAATCAGTTGTTCCAGAATTATTGAGAAGGAACAATTATCACTAGATTCAAAGTTATTTCCTAGTGACTACCTTGAATGAGGGCTGGGGTTTAGCTGAGTTGGTAGATTTCTGCTCCTCACTCTCTGAGGACCCAGATTCAATCCCCAACATAGCAAAAAATGGGAGAAGGACCTGGCAATCCACCCCTGAAGCAATCTCAAAATAATGAGCCATTAAAAAGCCTATGAGAGTTGCTAGGAGATGGACACAAATCAATGGCACCTAACAACAATCTTCAATGAGACTACATGGCTCTCTTCTACCATCAATCTTTCTAAGACTAGCGATAGAGGAAAAGCACATGATTACATCAGCACTTTCTTCTTGTCATCATAATACTGAGATATCTTCCACTAGGGTCTATTAAATAAGGGATTTTGACAAGAATATTATATTGAAGTTATCACTCAGTGACAAAAACCTTCAAAAGTTTCAAGGTCAAAAATACAAACCACTATTCTCCTTGCCTGGGCTGGTGTTCAGCTCAGCTGGTAGAGTGGTGCTCCACACTGAGGCCCTGGGTTCAATCCCCAGCACCACAAAGATGGGGAAAAGACATGGCAATCCACTCCCAAAGCAATCCCAAACAATTAGCCACTGAAACCCTATGAGAGTTGCTATGAGTCAGACTCAATTCAATGGCACCTAACAACAACAATTCACCTAGCAGCTCTACCAACTGATAACACTTTGTATTAGTTAGCCAATATGTCATTATGGCAGAGAAATTGACCAAAATCAACTTATGGGGGGAGAGCTTTATTGGAAGCACATGGTTAGAAGATATCAGTCTATAGAGGCCAGGCGAGCACGTTGGCAGAAGGCAGCAGGGCCCATGGCAGAGAACCTCACAGACAGCGACAAGAAACGTGGGTCCAACGGCCTACTCCCAGTGTCAGCTTCTGCTAAGCTGCAGTCCTATCTCACAAAGTTCCATAGACCCTCAGGACAGCATCACCAGCTGGGGACCCAAAGTTCAAACATATGATCTTTGGGGTACATTTTAGATTTAAACCATAACACACATCACTCAGAGTCTCAGGACCGGGATGTCTTAATGGTCTTTTTAGTCTCCAGTGAAAGGTGTTGGCCTGGGCCTATAGCCCAAGCTGTCTGAAAGGCTAAGGCTAGAAGATTGAGTATAGGTGGGTGACATAGCAAGATTCACCTCCAAAAACATAGGTAAATATATAAATAGATCAAGGGGGAAAGGCTGTTCTGCTCAAGACAAACAAGGTCCAACAACACTATTCTGTTATTTTGTAATTCTCAGAACAGACCTCCTGAGATGTACCCATCTCCAATCCCCAGGATTGTTGGTTTGCAAAGGTCTCAGAGTGGTTTACCTCAATATCACTTTTTACTAGTCCTCTATAACTATTTCCTGAGCCCACTGCCTTCTCCAATGCAGTGTTTATTATTCTGGGAGTTGGAGCAGACACACTTAGCAAATATGGACCACAGCCTCTATTTCATAAGACTACTGATGTAAGTGAAATCTTTGGGACCCAACCCTGAACAAGCCACCTCTGACTTGGCAGCTCTGACTCTTCAGCATCACAAGCTGACATGCAAGCACACGGTTAGTATCAGCCAATAGTCATATTGTGTTCATACAGCCTTAGCCTACATAGACAGCATTCAAGTGGACAGTAACCTACTCAGAATCTGAAAAACCAAAAATAGAATTGGCCCATCACTTAATGACACTGTAGAAAGACTAAGTCTCCTTTCTGCTTACTCTGTGTCTAGTGAAATGCTGTATTATATAGATGAGATTTTTTACATGTAGAAATAGTCTTCTGTTTATGAAAGTTTTTCTAAATACCCACCTCCATTTTCCTTATTTCCTTTCAGCATTACTCTGCCTCCCTTTTGGAGCTCAACTCTGTCTCTATGTCCTTACTTGTTTTTTCTGTCATTCTCCAAACTTTATTTAATTTCTCTAAGATAACCCTTTTGGTTAATAAACATGTGATTACAAATAGTCAAGAACCAATCCTAAATTACAAATGAATGTAAATCAGTTTAAGTAAAATAGTAGTCCTCCTTTTTCAGAGGGGGATATGTTTCAAAACCCCCAGTGGATGCCTGAAACTATAGGTTGTACTGAATCCTATATAATGTTTTTCTTACATGTACATGATGATAAAGTTAAGTTTAGATATAAAAACAGGTTAACAGTAATAACTAATAATAAAATAGAACAATTATACTGTAATATAAGTTATAAAATGTGATATCTCTCTCAAAATATCTGATTACTTGATTTGCTCTTGTTTTTCTTTTCATATGAGAAGACATAAATGCCATGTAATGAGATAAAGCAAGGTGAATGGCATAGGCATTTCATGAATATCTTTTGTTGTACTATCCTGGCTGTCTGAATCCATTCAAAACATTTACCTTTAATGGTCATTTTCCCTTTAGGGAAGGTGAGAAGTTGCATAGTGCTGGATTTGGTGAATAGGTGGATGAGGACACTGTAATGTTTTTATTTGCCAGAATTGCTATATTAGAAGTAACGTGTGACACAATGTGTTTTCATGAGGGAGAATGAAACTCCTCTGAAAGAGGACATCAAGAACTGCTTGAGAAAGTGGCAAGAACAATAGGATGTGTGTTTGAAGCCAGGTAAACTATTTTGAGGCGCACTTATGGCAGTGTGTCTTCTACTGTAATAATTTCTTTTAAATTTAAATACTCATCATATTTTAATCCCATTTCATGTATTAACAGAAATACCAAAGAACTATAGAGTAACCATACTGTCAGAAGGGGAGGAATGGAACAAAGGCTTCCAAGAACTAAAACCCATCAGCTGCCATAATAGGAAGTGAGTAGACAGCATTTAAAATATCTTGTGTTTACAGTCTATCAAATGAAAATTACCTTATGCTGACACATAACAAAGCAGTATATGCATATTGATTAATGCACTCTTCAATAAAAGGGGCTAACTTATTTGGCAGCATTTTCCCTAGGAATAGTACTTCCAGGAAGTAAGAAGACAAAAGAGGTTTTCTTTCTTCTTTATAAGATTTATTCCTGGACTTTTTAATCAAAATAATACAAAATCATTTCATGGTTGTTCATTCCTTTTTTTTTTTTTTTTTTTTTTTTTTGGTGGTACTGGAGATTGAACCCAGGGCCTCACGCGTGCATGCTTTGCAAGTGCTGGAAAACTGAGCTGCACCCCCAGCCCATTTTTTTACTTTTCTTGAGACAGGGTCTCACTAAATTACACAGACTGCCTCTGGTCTCAAATTTGTAATCCTCCTGCCTCTGCTTCCCAGGCATGCGCTACCACACCCAGCACATTACTTTTATATTCAATCATCATGGGACTATATAAGATAAATGAATTTAGTATTACCTGTTTGTTACTGATGAAGTAACATGTAAAGTGTCTGCTGACTTGCTCAAAAACTGTCCAGCTAATAAGCACCAGAGTCATGGTAAATGTACATTTCTTGCCTCAGGTTCCTCCCTATGTATGCTTTCCACTGTATTCTTTCCTGTAAAGTCAAAGGGTTGCATGTAATCATTTACTCAGGGACTTTTAAATAATGCTCATTATCTACCACAGGTGCATGGAGACTCACCCATAATTTGATAATCTCCAGGATGTTAATTGAAGTAGCCATAATTAAGGAGAGGAAAAAGCAATTTTTTTCTTCATAAGTGATTATATGGCTATGTATTTTTACCATAAATATTTTATACGTTTTAACTTACCCAGTAAATATTTTCATTTAAACTTAAAAAAATGGAAATTCATAAGATATAACCAGGACTTAGAAAAGGAAGAACAGGTTACTCCCACTGTTCTTCAAGGTCAGACTTTATACTAAACATCAAAATTAGTTTCTGCCAGGCCTCCGGCAAAGGTTCTTCATGAAAATTTTATTCCTTAAATGCCAGATTATAATATCAGGTCCATTTAATATGTCCCTGTCTATTTCATTCACCAGAGCCCAGCTCAGTATCTGTATTTATCAGATTAATCAATAAAACAACACAAGTCCAGACTACCAAATTACTTGAGAGCATGCAAAGGATTTTGTAACAAATCAACGTTTATGTGTTGAAATGAACATTGAGAAGTTTCAATTTGGAACGCATACTTACTCTTTCATTGGACAAAACTTTTTAAAAACTTTTTAAAACTCTACCGTACCAAGTGCTCGATGCTAAAGATGAATGAGACATACTCTTATTCTTAGCAGTCAGGTGATACAGTGGTACAAAGGAGCAGATTCAAAAACCTTAGGGCACAGATGTTACAGACAGTGAGAAAACAAATGCTGTAAATATAGTGGAGGGAGCCAAGGAGAATGTGATCCATTTTCTTTAAGGATATCAGGAAAGCTCTTTAGGAAAGGTGATAATTCACTCTAGGATGACAAGCTATGCCTAACTCAGAAAGTAAGATGTGGAGTGAGAAAAGATTAACAAGTAGAGGAGAGCAGGGAGGGGAGTTGTCAGGAGTCAGATCTCAGAGGATCCCATAAGCAAGAAAGAGCTTAGGCTCCGGGGATAGCAGTAGGGAGCCACTGCAGCACTAATACAAACAAATGTCATGCTAAGATTTAGGTTTTTTATAGAGAGTATTCTAGCAGTAAGGAAAAGAAGAGGAAGGTATGATCTGGGAGACAAGGTGATGGCACTTAAAGACCACTGCTATAGTGCAGAAATAAGACCATGAGACTAACTGGAATATATGCAGCGGGAAATGTAAACAATGGCCGAATTCTATACTCACACCTAAATATGAACTTCCAATTTAGAATATACTGTAGGTATTCCATTCTATGCACAATTGCAAATTAGTTTTGCTCAAATATATGTGATTAAATGGTACTAAAAAAGACACAGGAAGTTCTTTTATTAAATATGTAACAGATCTAAATCAAGTTTTAATATAGAGTTATTTCATCTTTTTAATTAAAAGTTCCTAAATAACTTGTGCAATCCTTGTTGTTGTTAGGTGCCATCGAGTTGGTATCTGACTCATAGCGACTCTCTTGGGTTTTCAATGGCTGACTGTTTCGGGATTACCTTGGGAGTGGATTGCCAGGCCCTTCTCCCATTTTTGTGGTGCTGGGAATTGAACTCGGGACCTCAGAGACTGTAGTGCAGCACTCTACCAACTGAGCTAAATCCCAGCCCTGTGCAATCCTGAACCTTATATAAGAAGAAAGTAATTCATAACCCTCATGTCATTAAAATGCAACTTTTCTTTAAAAAGGCAAAGGGGAACCAAAAAATCCATAATAAAAAGTCTTCTTACATATTATTCCAAGTTTCTCTTAAAATCACTATGTAGGATTCTCACATAGCTATCTTTTCCTTCTTGACTTGAAGAATTATTTGAAATACATTTAGTCTAAGAAGATAAAAATAGCAAATAGTTTAGAATGGCTAGAACAAAAAACTGATAAATAAAGATAGTATTGTGTAGAATAATTTGTTCTTCAACAGGGGACTCTTGGCATCTTATTTTTACACTTCAAACATAAAACTAGAAAATTACCTTGAACTTTTTCAGCACAATTTTTGTCTTATCCCTGGTGAAAGCTGGAACTATCATGGTGCAAACTGTTCTGTTGAGTAAAGAACTATGATTCATTTGTGATTAAAAAATAATAAAAAGAAAAAAGATTCCCAGATGTAGTTTTTAATACTTTAAATTTTTTATAAAAACCTTCATTTATTTAATCTGATTCTAAGGAGTAGGAATATTTATTGTCAGATATTTTCCTTGTCATTAGTAAACCTACCGCACCAACCTATGGCATCTCCCAGTGCTACTGCTTTATGTCTCCTAACAAGAGAATCAACTGACATCACCAGGAGCTCAGAGAAATGAAAACCAAAGGCAAATCTGACTTTAAAACCTCACAACCCCACAGGCCAGAAGCATGGATAATATGCAAATATTTACAGGATGTCAAAATAATGTCCAGTGCATTTCATCCTCTCTCACATCACAGATATCTATTCATAGAGAGAAGTCATAGATGTGCTCTTTAATCTTCATTAATTTACCCTGTAAGTATTGCTCAGCATTAGGGATCATAAAGGCAAATTAAATGTAGTCTTTCTTTTGGAAGGTTTACAAGGCTAGAGGTATAGCACAGTGGTAGAGTGCTTGCCTATCAAGCCCTGGGTTTAATCCCCATCACCCCCATCCTCCCAAAAAAACCTCACTGTCTTATTTTTTTGGGGGGGTATTGAGAGTTGAATCCAGGGCCTTGCACATACTTTATGAGTGCTCTACCACCGGACTGGATTACAACCCCAGCCCCTCTTTTATTATTTATCTGGAGACAGGATCTTCCAAAATTATGCTGGCTGCCTCTGGCCTTGAACTAACATCCTCCTGCCTCCGCTCCTGAATGGCTGGGATTACAGGTGTGCACCACCACACTCAGCAATTTTTTGTCTTCATTATATAAACCATAAAGATAATGCCACTCACAATAAATATAAAAATAAGCTCAGGAATTTAGTTCCCAAGGCATAAAAGAAATTGAGGTGATTATAAGAGAAATAAGACAGTGGAGAGGAAAGAAGAGAAGGATGGAGGGGGGAAGGAGGAAAAGAGGAGAGGGAGAAGGAAGTAGGGATGAAGGGGAGAGATGGAAAAGAGTAAGAGAGGAAAAAGAGAGAAGGAGGGGCAGAAAAGGGGGGACAAAAGAGGAGGAGAAAAAGGAGGAAGAGACAGAATAGAAAAACACTGTGTTCCCTTCTGAAATAAGAACATACAGAAAAATGGACAAACTACATTCTGTTGTCCAGTGAACTGAAGAATTGCTATCTTAGAAAGACGTTGCTACCGAGAAAGATGGAGTGAAAATCATGCAGTCTAGTCCCTGGAATACTCAGACAGAAAGGGAGGGGAGGCACCAGGAGCTGACTTCAACTAATAAATGTAACCAACAAGAGGTCTTGAACCAAGTTGTTGCTCCCTTTCTTCTCCTCATCATCAAGAAAAACATATTGTCCCTCTACACAGAGCCACTAGAACACTCTCCCATTGCTTGCAGAATAGGAAGTTCCTCCCTCAAAGCCAAATAAAGGGAAGCATTGGACTGATGAGTTCACAGATATCAAGTCTGAATTCAGAAAGCATTTCCCCATAGAAAACTGGTAAACCTGGGAATTATTTCTAGCAACATACTTTAGATATGTTATGTGTTAAACTGAATTTTGAAAATCATTCCTTTTATGAGAAGATGCATTCAAGTTTACAATTTTATAAAAGAACCTTTGAAATACAAATTCCTTTAATACTAAGATTGTTTACCTATCATATGAATATACATTCTTTTTGTGCATCATTATTGTTTTAATATCACTTACTATAGCTGAATGCTAAACAAAATGGACAATTATACTGGGATAGAACTTTTTATAATAGTACTTAAATAATACAAAATGGTTGGGTTGGATATTCCTGAAACATATTCTGTTTAGGGTCTTCTTTGAGATTACAAAAGTTCTTTCTGACATGGCAGTAGTTCTTTAAGTTTCTCTAGGCTACATCTCTGCCTTCACTTACCAGTTGCAAAGTTAATGATCTTATAGACCTTACTATCTATGTTTACCAGACGCCAGAGCAACAGAGTAAGATTAGATTCCTGACTGTGACTATAATTGTTTAAATGACCTTGAACATGTCAGTGCATCTCTCTAGAATATAGTTTTTCCCTATAAAAGAGAGGAGTTAAATTAGATATTTTCTAGGGTTACTTCCAGTTGCCACCATTTACTTTTCACTCAAGAACTTAACCTGTTTTATGTTCTCGTATGGCTGTAAAATAAATTGTCCCAAACACAATGATTCAAAACAATAACATTTTGACTCTATCTCATGTTTTTGGGTATTAGGCAGACAGTCTTATCCATGCAATTCTTCTCTTCTACATGGTGTCAATGAAAGGCCACAAGAAATTTAGCAGGTGGATCGGTTGGTCTGGAGAAGCCATGATTGCTTCACTCATGTCTAAAACCTGGACAGATCTTTGGCTGAAAAGCTGGACTCCACTGAGATTATTAATCAGAGAATCTACACATGGCTTCTGCAGCTAGAGTGCTGCAGTAGTCACTCAGGGCTCAGAGCAGGTAGCTCAGTGTCCTCAAAGAGATTATTCCAAACACCAGGAAATGGAAACTGAGAGTCTCACAAATCGTCAGACCAAAAACTACCACATTGTCATTTCCACCATATTATATTGGTGAAATAATCACAGCCCTCCAAGATTCCAGAGAAGACACAGGTTGTACCTTTCAATGGGAAGTGTAATCCGCTATAGCCTATATCTAGGAATCAACACCAACAGGTTCATTCGTTACTCTATCCAACGTGTCATAGTAGAAATAAAAGTGAGAAAAAAGGAATGATCCCTAACTTCAACCAAAAGACCAGAGTTTGACAAAAAGAATGACAAAGGATGCATTCCTTTTCCACTTAAATTAGCTCAAGCTCATTTATTCTATTATAACTAATAGAGAATTAATAAATGAAAGCATGTATGGAAAACATGCTAAATAAAAAATAATACATTATAAACAAAACATTTGCATACGGACCAAACATGGAAGAAAAGGGAAAATGATGTGATATAATTGAAGGATATATATTTTTAATTCTCACACAACACACTATAAAATTTTATTCCAGAAATAATCTGTAGGAGATATCTGCTAATTCTAGTTTCATGATCAACTAGTCTTTTAGCATATCATAATCTTTATTCTCATTACTAAAGAACACCCAGCCTAGAAGAGGTGCTGGTAGAGCTACTTACTATTCATAATATAATGTGAAAATGTGAAAAAAAATTGAATTCCTTAAATACATGTTTAAAATATTTTTCTTCAAATAATTAACTAAGGAGAACTTTATAGTACTTTATTCAACAAATCATTTGTTTCAGCAAATGACATTCCCCAAATAATCTAAATGAAATGAATAATGCAATCTCAAATAATTCATGCTAAGACAATTAGGATCCTTGTGTCATTTAAAGCATGCCCCCTCTGCTGTATGTCTGTGGAACTATCTGAACAAAATCATATTTAAATAGCGCCCCCCTGTGTCATCTATTTCAGCAATCACTCTAGCATGTTCTTAAGAATAAAATCAGTTTTAAGATGAAACAGACTGAGATAAGTGTTATCCTTAGAAAAAAATATTATAGAACCATGAATATGTATAAGTCACGCGGACATACGAGCAACACCTCCTACTGTAAGGACGGCAGATTGCCCAGTCTCTCCTCTGAGAGGAAACGTGTGGGAAATGTTCTTCTAAACCATACAATCAAATTAAACCAGGATTTCTTCAAAAGTCGTCTAAAGACAAGCTGCATCAGAATTACAAGAATCCTCTAGCAGGTGCTTGTTAAAATTTCTCAGGCTGTAGAAATAGACCTCCCCAAAGAGATACCAAATGTTCTAGGCATGTAATATGTGCACAGAGGTTGGAAAATTGTCACTCTAAAGTATGACATATAAAACAACATTTTTAAGGCTGAAGGATAATTATGTTGATAAATAAAGGTTAAGTTGTTTTATTAAAATGGAGTTTAATTCAATTTCTAAGTACTTAAATCACTTTTGATTCCATGCTTTAAAAAATAATATTATCTGTACCCATATTTATAGTTACACATTTATTCTAATGATGAGTATTTGATTTGCTAATGTTGACCCTTTCATAGCAGGATAGGGCCACAGCCAAATCTCTATTGTCTCTGCAGGTGACCTGGGCTCTGTCCAAGGGAAAATAAAAAGGCTAAGAAAACGTATTCATCTCTACTTCATCCACTTTGTCCTGTTGTCCTCTAGGCTACTCGGCAGGATTTTTACTGACTTAAATCTCAAATCCAAGACAAAGATCTGTCAATGAAAATTAATTTAATACCCCAGAGTCCAGATAAGCTTTTTCAGTGAGAATACATCCTGATCTTAAAATGATCCAATTTTTCTACTAGTTTCTGAAAATCACCCAAAATCCTACAAAGTAAGATAATAAAAATACTAAAGATTTTTGAAATTTCTTGAAATAATAATAAAAGGTATTTTTTGTATTTATTAAAGGCAATATTACCACTACCATAGGAAAAATATTACGGAGGAGAGGCAGAGAGAGATCAGAATGTATTACAATTGGGTTTGATGTATGGTTTAAAAGATGACTCAAAACATTGTCACAACCCATGTTTCACTATATAAACATCTGCAGTCTTGAAAAGCACATAAAAGAAGCTGGGCGTGGTGGTGCACGCCTGTAATCCCAGTGGCTCAGGAGGCAGAGGCAGGAGGATCGCAAGTTCGAGACCAGATGCAGTCTGCGTAATTTAGCCAGACCCTGTCTCAAAAAAGTAAAAAAATGGGCTGGGGGCGCAGCTCAGTGGTTTAGCACTTGCAGAGCATGCATGCACGAGGCCCTGGGTTCAACCTCCAGTACCGAAAAAAAAAAAAAAAAAAAGAAAGAAAAGAAAAGAAAAGCACAGAAAAGGCATTTTGTAATTCTATTTTAAAATAGAATTCCACCTATCAATTTTAGGTACTCAGGGCTGGGTTCAAGTCCTTGCTTTGTCAGTTTATTTTGTGTGGTTTACAACTTGATCTTTAAACCTATTTTTTCCATTTGTAAAACTAAGTCATTTACTTAGTACCTTCAGATGTTAAAAGGAAAAAGAATGATAATACAGTTGAAAGTGTCTTGAAAATTGCATCATTACAAATACAAAGGCATATGTACCTCATTAACCAGTGTAAGAGAAAAGAGGTCATGACGCTGTATAATTCCCCATATGTCAAGATGTAAGTTAATAGTTTTGATGAACCATTTTTCTCAAAAATGTAAAAATTGCTTTTGATTTAAATTTCGTATAATTACAATAATTTTATATATGTAGAAATAAGCTAATTAAGACCAAGTTAGTAGCAAAAAGAAACTCTGGATAAATATAAAACAGGTTCTGCTCCATTAGGCACACTTATTATACCATGTAAGAAAGATGTTTTAGCAATGCCTACCTCTAGAATTCTACTCTGCAACATTATCTATAGTATAAGCCCGGTCCGCAAAAAACAGGAGCAGGACATGGCAATCCACTCCCAAAGCAATCCTGAAACAATCAGCCACTGAAAACCCTATAAAGGTTGCTATGAGTTGGACCTGACTCGACACAGCACCTAACAACAACATTAAAATATCAAGGAGAAGAAAGATGCAGGAAATCTGAATATCTATCTCACATAAGGCCCTGATCCTCACCAGCTCAGATAAAACAAAATTATAGTATAGAACCAAAGTTTAGTGTGATCAAAGCATACAGTGTAAGTAAAAAAGGGTTAAAATGAGAAGTAGAAGGGGGTCCATCTATAAAAACCTTGGGAGCCTTACTAAAATCAGTATTTTAACAGATCCATGGAAGAATTTTAAGAGAAGAATGACATAATCAGATCTGACATTCAAAACTAACACTTTCATCTAGAAGAACAGTCATGATCAAAGAAAATTTGAAAAGCTCTAGGAAAAGTGATTAACAAATGGTGCTAGTATGAGAAGATAATCATTTGAAAAAACATTTGGTACCTGCTGGGTGCAGTGACACATGCCTGTAATAGCATCGACTTGGGAGGTGGAAGCAGGAGGATCACAAATTTGAGGCCAGAGGCAGTCTGGATAACTTAGCAAGACCTTGACTCAAAATAAAAAGTAAACAATGGGCTGGGGACAGTTCAAGGGTAGAGCACTTGCAAAGTACATGCAAGATCCTGGGTTCAACTCCCAAGTACTGTAATAATAATAATGATGATGATGATGATGATGATGGTAAGTTCATGACATAGAAAACTTCTCAAATAAAACACATGAAAGTACACAAGTAAATTTCAACTAAAATAAGAACATTGTGAATCACAAGAGATAATGTAAGCAAAGTTAAGCAAGTCAAAATTACTGAGAAAATATAATTGCAATGTTTCTGGCAACTAAAGATTGCTATTATTAGTTACAAGACTCTTACTAATCATTTTTAAAAAGAAAAATGACATAATAGAAAAATATAAATAGTTCACAAAGGAAAGGAATGAACAGTCAGAATCAAGTAAGACGATGCTCAACCTTAGAAGTAATCAAGGTAGCATAGACTAGCACAGTAATTACCATATTGGTAAAAACTTTAAATTCTGAACACACCAGCTGTTGATAAGAAAGTGTAGAAATAGAGATAAATACTGTGCTGGTAGGTACAACCACTTTGGATAATAATTTGGAAATATCTTAGTAAAACTGAACATGCACGTGCTCTATAGCCAAGCAATTCCATTTCTTAGTACTTACAGTAGAGCAACCATTGCACAGAGGCACAGGAATGTACACTATAATGTGGATTGTTATGATGGAAATGTTCTTCCAGTGGAGAAACAATTAACAAATTATGGTGCATGTGCATAGTGAAACAAAATCAACTAGATATCCATTCATAATATGGATTTATCAAAAATATGAAGTGAAAACAGTAAATTGCATATATGTATATAAATTGCATATATACATATATATCACTGTGTGTGTGTGTGTGTGTGTGTGTGTGTGTGTGTGTGTGTGTGTATCTCACCAGGCTGAGGTTTAGGTCAGTTGGTAGAGTGCCATGCTGCTCTCTCTGGGGACCCAGGTTTGATCCCCAGCACCGCAAACACGAGAGAAGGACATGACAATCCACTTACAAAGCAATGCTAAAACAATTAGCCACTGAAAACCTACAAAGAATCCAGGCGCTGTGGCGCACACCTGTAATCCCAGTGACTTGGAAGGCAGAGGCAGGAGGATCAAAGTTCGATACCAGAGGCAATCTGTATAACTTAGTGAGACCCTGTCTTAAAGAGTAAAAAAAGGGGCTGGGGTGCAGCTCAGTGGTACAGCACTTGCAGAGCATGCAAGCGCGAGGCCCTGGGTTCAATCCCCAGTACCTCAAAAAAAAAAAAAAAAAAAAAAACCCCAAAGGACATCAACACTAAGAGGGCAAAAGTCAGGAAAGACAGAGCGCTCAAAAATATACCAAGCTGCTGAGACACTGAAATAAGGACTGAGAAGTAGGTCTTAAGGAGTGAGATGGTCCTCAGAGACTTCAGTGGGACCAATTCCTGCCAATATGCAGGAAAGTAGAGTCAAAAACACTCTTCAAAACCCAATAGCTTCAATATTAAGGATACAGGGACCAGTAAAACAGAGTCTCCAGAAAGAAAACTTTGGCAGGAGATGTATGTATGTTACTCAGATATAGGAGTGTCTACCCTAACATAGCCTGCAGCCATACCACTGTGGCATCCAATCCCATCCGATTTCAAAAGTTAATCGGGGTCAGGCCTAGTTAGTACTTGGATGGGAGACCGCCTAGGAACACCAAGTACTGTAGGCTTGGGAGAAGGATCCAGCAACCCACTCCCAAAAAACAATCAGCCATTGGAAACCCCATGAATAGCAGAGAAGCACTGAAAACAGTGTTTCATCAGTTGTATACAGGGTCGCTATGAGCCAGACACCAACTCAACGGCACCTAACAACAACCTTAACATAAAAAATTAATGTTCCCAAAAGGTGTTCTGTGTTTATTATGCAACTTCTCATATGGCCCCTATAATCCTCAGCACTTGTACATAGATATCACATAATCCCACTCTGAGAAATATGGGGGAGGTTCCTCATACCACAGGAGTGCCCTCCCCTGAAAAATCTCTTCAGAAAGCACCTCATAGAACACAAGACCCACAAACTACTATCTAGCTATAAACATTTACTGCTTTAATTTTTCCTAAAACTCTTGTCTTTCATTCTTCAAAGTATGTCTCTGATGTCATAGAACTTGCTGGCTAAATCCATGTTGAAGAGACTTTTTAACTTGACTCCTCTTCATCTTTCACAACTAATTTATTAGGTACTGTACACTTGGAGGTTGACCCCAATACCGTCATATATTTAGTCAATTTTTTCTGAGCTCTCCCATATCTTTCCCAAGGTGTAGACATGGTTTTGTAAAGGGTCCTTTATGCTTTGGGGACAAAGGCAGGTTCAGCCTAAATAAGGTCATTAAAACAAAACATCAAGTTCCCTGTGCCCTATGATTCCAAGCCAATGACCTACAGAGTGTTCCAGCTGATCTTAATTTCCTTGGCAAGACACAGTCAGAGTACTGTAATATAATGCAAAATGGCTCAGGAGAAACCAGATACTTGCCAGAGTCTTGCCAATCCACAGTCAAATAATACCAAAGTTGCACTTCCCTCAGAATACTGGGCTTCACACACATATATCACCCTTCCCAAGAATGAAAGTAATCTTCCACTGTGAATGTGGGTTGATTGAAAAAACACTGGCTGCAGCCCCATAAAGCATGTGTGTTTTTTAATTGGCACACATGAGCTGGTAAGACTAAAAACGCTTACAAGGAGACCAAAGAGACAAAGAACAGAATTTATTCTGAGCAAGGGGAGTCCAAATTTAGAATGTGCTTATAATGGTAAAACAATACTCAAATCTTCATTCTGACCAGGATGTCATTTAGCTCTAACAATATCAGACTTCTCCCAGAAAATAAACTAAATATCCATTTTCTAAGTTTCTTTATAAGTTTGATATCACTTATATTAAGCTATCAGTATCTCCCCAAAAATCCTCTTATTTTTTTCTCTAATAACACACACTTCTATGCTCCTTACCCTATACAATTATTTGCTCATTATTTTTTCTTTCATTCAGCAAGAATTTACTGAGGGCCTTTAGGTGCTGGTCATTACTTACTGCTAGAAACTGAGTAAATAAAACTTAATACGACAAAGTTCTTACTTTCACAGAGCTTATGCTCTAGTGGGAAAAGTCAGAGAGTAAACATTCATGTGTGAACATAACAGGTCACATGATAGGGAGGAGAATTAAGCTGGGTAAATTCTATAGTTGGGATCTTGAATGCTTTCAGAAGTCCCACGTGTTAAAAGCTTGGGCCTGACCCCATGGTGCCATTAGGAAGTAGCAGAACTTTTGAGAGGTGGGAGTAGGAGGAAGTTAGCTCACTGGGGGAGTACCTTGAAGGGGATACTGGAATCCCAGCTTCTCTTCCTAGCCAACATAAGGTGAGCAGCTTTCTTTCACCACGCACTCCCCGCTATGATGTACCCCCAGTCCATATACCCAAAAGACATGGGGCAAACCATGGTTTGAAACTTACCAGACTGCCAGCTAAAACAAACATTTCCTCTTTTAAGTTGGTTATGTCAGGTATTTTGTTACAGTAATGGAAGCTAATAACATAGTAAAGGAGAAGGAAAGCAAAAATGGTGAAAGACAATGTTAATCTTTGAATTTCATATGAGCTAAAATTATCTTTGTTGTTGTTAGGTGCTGTTGGACCTGACTCACAGATACTCTACTTACAACAGAATGAAACACTACTCAACACTGTGCCTGCACATATTCTTTTGGTTTGAGCCTGTTGCTGCAGCCACTATGTTTCTTCTCCTTTTGAGTTGTGCTGCAACAGCAAAAGTCCCAGGGGCTTTACTCCATTCTTGTCTCTTCCATTAAAGTTGACTCTACTTGGAGAAGGCAACTCTTCCCTAGTCATTTCTTGAAAGGCTTCCAGCCTGAGTGGGCTCATTTTTTAGCATTATATTTGACAGTGCTTTTCTGCTATTCATAGGGTTTTCAGTGGCTGTTTCAGGAGTGTGCTGATGGCTCCTTCTTCCTAGTCTGTCTTAGTCTGGAAGCTCAGCTGAAACCTGTCAACCATGAGGGGCCCTGCTGGTATCTGAAATACCAATGGCATAGTTTTCAGCATCACAGACACAAGCTGTCAGACACATGGGGAGAAATCATCTTTAGTTATCTATCAATCAACTTCAAATCAGTCAAGGCCTCCTATTATATAATTGAAAACAAAAAACAAAAAAAAATAAACAAAAGGACAACAACAACAACAACAAAACCTGAAAGACATATAACTTGAAAAAGACATTATCTGATCAGATTCACCCATTTTCTCAGTTTCTGGATACTGCATCAACAAAGTTCACCTTTAGTAACTTATTACTCTTTCGCTCAAGTGCAATTTGTTCAAACTAATACATTTGGAAAAATCTAGAGGAAATGTATTAATTTTAATCATACCTTGGCCAAACTAATATGTTTTTGCATGATTTTTCCAACTGTTTTTTTCAAATAATGCCTTTTCTTATGTTTTATACACATTTTCATCAAAAGGTTAATTTCATTAAGCCAATTTATTTTGCTCATTTTAAGAAAAAGGCCAACCATATAATTGGAAAAGTTAGCCCTCACTCTCTCAAATCAATAAGCCAAATCAAACTTATATTCTGTATCAGTTTACATAAAGGTGCCAATATTGTTCTGAGAAAAAAATACTAAAAACACTGAAAAAATAAATTATGGATTACATTTCATAAGAGAAGTAACTGTAAGCAGTCAAAATTTAAAATAATACAGGACTAAGGGTTCTCAGTTATATATGGTGAAGTGCTAGAAAGAAAATGGAATTCTTTTGGTAATTTTATGAGTGTACATTTCCACCTCTGGGTTTCAGCTGGGAATGTAATTAAATAAAAACCAAGAATAAAATTAGAAATATCTCCATTAAGTGTAATACTGACCATGACAAAAATTTCTTACCTCATTAATAAAAGCACATGCTATGCAATAGCATATAAGTTTTCAGGAAGTGGAAAATATTAAAATATTGAAATAGGAATGAAAACTAGGTAGAACTGGAATAAACAGTTCATAATATGATTTACTAAGATATAATTAACTATAATAGAAAAATATACACAAAATTTGCAGAAATCACATTTAAGTTTTATCTTGAGTTTTGCCCCATTTATCCAAAAACTTTAGTAGTTCCAGAGAAGATTTCTGTTACACTTAAAAGAATCAGTCATTAACCAGAGTCAATGCTGGCAACCAACCAAACCCAGCCCCTTCAGGGCTGAAGCATTCATTCTCTCAGTATCAGCCAGGAAGACCTTGTGGCTAAGGCTTCCCTGCCTACCACTGTACTTTGCTAGAGAGTCCAAGGTCAGGCATTTCCTAGGCAGCCCAGCTCCTGTGCACCAGTTCTGAGCAATTCTGCAGGGCCAGCCCAGCTCCTGAGCTCCTAAGGGATGGGCTAAAGCTTTGCTGCAACTGCATTACAGCCCATCTTCTACCTCTGTCCATTCCTAGAGATACTGTTTCAAATAGCTGTCCCAGGAAACTTACTGCAAGCAAACCTATGCTCCAAGATGGCTTCCCTGGAAACCTCAACTACAGCACTCATACATTAGATCAGGTGTTTGTAGGCACATTTTCTTTCAGCTATTGATGCATCCCGTTGGAAATCCTATGAAGGTTGCTATGAGTCATATCTGACTCAATGGCACCTAACAACAACAACAATAAATATGAATTAAGAATGGGATGACTGGGTGCCATGGTACACTCCTGCAATCCCAGCAACTTAAGGAGACAGAGGCAAGAAGATCGAAAGTTCATGGCAACTGGCAGCCTATGAAACTTAGCGAGACCTCTGTCTCAAGATAAAAACTAAAAAGGGGCTGAGAGTGCAGCTCAGTGGTAGAGTGCTTGCAAAGGATGTGTGAAGCCCTGGGTTCTGCTCCCAAGTACCGAAGGAAAAAAGTTCACCTTGATGGGATGAACTTATGTTGAGATTTAAAAAATAAAGAGGAGTCAGCTATGTAAAAAGCTAGGGAAAGAGTTTTCAAGCACAGAAAATAGTCAAGCTAAAGACTTGGAGATAGAAAAACATCTTGCCAAATCGGGAGCTGTGGCACACGCTTGTAATCCCAGCAACTCGGGAAGCAGAGGCAGGAGGACCACAAGTTCGAGACCAGAGGTAGTCTGCATAATTTAGTGAGACCCTGTCTCAAAAAAATTCTTTTAAATGGGCTGGGGATATAGCTCAGTGGTATAGCACTTGCAAAGCATGCAAGCACAGGGCCCTGAGTTCAACCTCTAATACTGCCAAAAAAAAGAAAAAAGAAAAAAAAAACATCTTGCCAAGGACACAGCAGACAGGACTGTGGCTAGAATATAATGAACAAAGGGTAGAAGGCAAATGAGGGTGAAGAGGCAGCCAAAGGCCAAACCACACCAAGTCCTGGAGGCCAAAGTAAGAAATACAGATTTTATTCTAAGCTAGCAAAACTTTTTCAACTAGGGAGTGGCATAATGTGATCTACATTTCTAAAAGTTCCCTGTAACAGCTGTATGGCAAATGGGCCAAGATAAGCTAAAGGAGAAGCAAGGCCAGTGATGGAATGTGCAGGTGAGAAGACACTGTCTTAAATTAGGATTGTAGCGGCTGAGATGGAGAGAAGGATAAAGATTCAAGTCTGTTTTGTTGAAAGATGTAGCAGTCATTAAAAAGACCACAAAGAAGTCTCCTTGGATTTTGTCCTGAATAACCAAATGAGGGGTTTGAGGGTGAAGCAAGAGGAATTTAGACAAGAATTTCAGAGGCTATGACCATTCCACTCCCTTTAAGCTAAGCCATGTGCACATTGGATCTATGCCAGCCTGAAACGTTCACATCTAATCTCATAGCCCTAGTTCTAAATGTACCTGATTCTGTACTTCACCCTCACACCTCAGCCTCCAAGAGACAATAATCTTCCTGATTCTCTTTCTAGTAGTCGAAAATTGACTTTGGTGCATATTTTCTAATTTAAGCAGACCCTCCTCGTCTCCATCATTTCCATGAAGGTGGCTCTGGTGCTCCTTGCCCCATGGCACTTCAAATGTGATCATGTGAGAAGACCTGAATGGAGGCTGAGAGGGAGCTTCAAGAGCCAGTGAGACCAAATAAACACCTCATGGCTCCTGTATCAACTACACAGGAATCGTTAGTTCTTCAAGAGCCATCAGAATCTCTTGTTCTGGGAAGAAAATAAAGTTATAAAGCTCTAAGGCTCCAAAAGTGTTGTTAATGGTCTGTTATCAAATGACTCAGCTGCACTAAGATAACATTATAAACTAAGTTTGCTAATTCCCAGTCCAGTATCTTTCAATCACATCATATGGGCTCATATTTTTCCATAGACAAAATATTAGAAGTGATACATGGGATGTTATAAGTGTACTATTTTTTGGAGAAACTACAGGTTAAAAAAATTTGTCCTACCAACCTCACCACCACACACAGGACTGCATCAATGGAAAAAATGTATGTGAATAAGCCACCAATTCATTAGTGATCTTTTGGAATATAAGCATTTGTAAACTGATTAAGAGTATTAAATCTCCTATTTGTGTTTATTTTCTCCATGGCTTTGAAAAATGTTAAATGTGCAGGGCAAAAGATAGCATACAAAGTAAAGGAGACTCTCCCTACATCAGTTTTCTCATTTCTCTCCTAAATTAACTCTAAACATTTACCTCTACTTCTTAACAATAGCAAAAGCTTATGGCCACTTCCTAGGGTCTCTCTTGAGCTGTCCTTTATCTAAAGTTCCAAAAAGACAATTCCCAAATCTGCTCATCTGTACTCAAACACATACAGAGGTATATTTACAAAATAGAATTTATTACTATTCCATATAAGCTGACATTTTTTCAAAGCAAAACCCATAAGACTGAAGAAATATTTTTTATATTAAGATCCACATTTATATTGAGCCATATGACTCCAATTTTCCCTCTCTTGATACAACACACACACACACACACACACACACACACACACACACACACACACACCCCTCCATCCCTAGGGAAAAACAAAGCAGAAGGTAGACCTTCAAAATTGGAAAATAAAATCCATATTGAAGATAAAGATTAAACAGCAAATTTGCCCTAAGGATTAACCAAAAATTAAAGGCAATCTTCAAACTGGAAATAAAAGCTTGACAAACAAGAGATCTGCTAGAGCACTTAAGTTTTCAAAGAGGAAGAGACAGCTGCCTTCTGCTACAAATGAAGCTACCTAGCGTGAGACGCAGAATTGGTAGCTCTCATCATCAGAGTCTAAGTGACCTAAAATGTATGCTCAGTACAGTGGCCAGAAATCTAACGATCCCTAAACAGTAGCATCAACTAAAACTACCTAGTAGACATGTTCTGTGTAAATCAAATAAATCAGGCAAAGAAACTAGACAGGCTAAGTCAGACAAACCAACTGGTAGGTCACCATGAATTATATATTGTGATAAGAATTAGAGTTTGTGCCCCCTTATCTTTTGTTGGGGATCTTTTTATTCCCAGGGTGCAAGCAATCCATTGTTTCCTCTCTACATCAGTATGCCCTATCCATTGACCATGTACCTCCTCAAAGAACCTCCTACTCACTTCCTAAGTGAAGTGAGCAGTTCCACGTCCCTCTGTCCCCTTGGTCGCAGTGATTGAGTTGGATACACTGGAATAACATCTCTCCCCAGATATAGACTCCTAAGTACTGATCCATGAATAAGAAGAAAACTCAGGGGGAACCACTGTCAACCAATAGGCAGAGAAATGTCAGAAAATGAAGTGGATTTGCAAAAAGTAGCAAAGACTAGCCTGCAGCCATAGCACTCTGGCTTCCGATCCTTTCAGATCTTGGAAGCTAAGCAAGGTTGGGGCTGGTTAGTACTTGGATGAGAGACTGCCTGGGAACACCTGGTGCGTAGGCTTGGGAGAAGGACCCAGGAACCCACTCCCAAAAAATAATCAGCCATTGAAAACCCCATGAATGAGAAGCACTAACAATACTGTTTTGCCTCTTGTATGTAGGGTGGCTATGAGTTGGACACCGACTCCACAGCACCTAACAACAACAACAAGCAAAGACTATGTGACCAAAAGACAGAGAGTAGAGAAGTAATGGCTTCCTTGATTTTTCCTGACTTGCTAGTACTCAATTCCTGTCTCTTGTGAGACAAGAGAAATTCTGGCCTTCAGGTACTAAAACATAACCTTTAGGTTAGTTCATTTGGGGCTCTATTTCCTCCAAATAATCAATACATGGCTAAAATATCAACTAAAGTCCATTTGCAACATTTGCACCTTCTCTCATCTAAATAGATTTGTCCACTTTTTGGCAAGGTTAGATTGACAGAGTCTAAAAGTGGTAGGGAAGGGTAGCACTGATTTTGTACATATGCCAAAGAAAAAAATACACAGTCTGTGGTCTTTCCACAGGATGTTCTCATCCAGTAGGTTTTGCAAAAATTCTGAGCCCAAGTTTTCTGAGGAAGGTGTTTTAGTAACCACAATTTGAGAAGAACTGCTCTACAGCCTTCCTTAAGTTTGCTACAAAGATCTGTGTATTTTTAAATTCTGCTTTAAAAACAATGATATTCATCAGGTATCAACATTCAAAAGCAGCAAACTGCTGTTAAAAAGATAGATTTGTTTGAAACCCAAATGAAAACAAGTATTGTTTCTATTGTTCTCTCTGCATGTATATTTGTGTTTCATTTCACATTAAATGGGATTTTGCAAAATAGCTATGCGTGCCTAAATACAATTTACCATGCTGTCTGCATCTGAAAATGAATTCAAATTTCCAAAGAGCTAATTTGCAGACTTTTGAAACAACTAGTTTGCAATTTGAGGATTTCATATGCCATTACAACTGAGAATATTTGATTATGAATGGTTTTAGATGATACCAAGGAATTATTGTTATTTTTGTCAGAGAATAATAGCATCTGAGCTATATTTTAAATGCATTTTTCAGAAACGCATATAAAACTAGGCAGGGCTGCAATGACAGGATGTTCAGGATTTACTCCAAAATACTTCAGCAAAGAAAAAAATTTAAAAAGGAATAGATGTAATAAATGAGGCAAAATCTTGATGAATGTTGAGTCTGGAAAACTGAGAGTATAGGGGTACAGTTTCTTTCTACTTCTACATATACTGAAGAAAAGAGAATATGAGAGTTCAGTTAATGGAGCAGCACACAGATCCCTTTTGGCCCACAAGCACAGGCTCAGCACATACAAACTGGAATAATTACTGACATCACAAAAGAATGATATAAGAGGCCTTATTATTTGGAGACAGATGTGTTTATCATGTGAAAGTCCCTGACACCCTAGCATGAAGAGAAATCAAAGGCAGAGCATATAGAAAATTAATCTCTTAATTATTTGGAAGACATTCTTGTTTTTCTGAGAAATGCAAAAAAAGGCTTGCTTCACTACAGAATAGGCTTTTAAAAGTATGGTGAAGGGCCAAGCACATAGAGACACAATATATTTTTTGATCCCCCTTTAAGCAGTGGAAGCATGGACAAATTACTTCCAGTTTTTGCATTGATTTTTGTATCTTAAAATGTGGGTGACAGACTCAATTCCTATTATGTTCTCTTATCTTTCTATCTATCTCTATCTCTATCTCTATCTATCTCTATCTATCTATCTATCTCTTTCTCTCTCTCTTTCTCTCTCTCTGTCCCCCTCATTTTATGTAGGTAAGGATCATGTCTTAATTTACATATTTGTTTGTTTATTTATTTATTTATTCTGAGGCAGTCTCACTATGTGGCCCAGTTGTTGTAGTTAAGTACTGTTGAATCACACTGGCTTCAAATTCACAATTCTCCTGCCTTAGCCTCCTACCTTAGCCTCCTAAATGCTGAGACTACAGGTGTATGCCACCACACCCACTACTTTTTAGTGCTCTCTTGAAATAATATCCAGTGAACTGAAAACTATATATAAAAGCTGGTTACTAATAACACTAATAAATATTACATGATATAGTCAATTGTTTGATAGATTTTTCCTATCAATTTTAGGAGAGGAAAGCCAAAGGCAAAAACACAAAGAATTTGTAATATTTCAGAAAGGAAATAAAGGAATTACTGGGCTATGGATGAATATTAACAAATAGCATTGCTTAGGTATGCTATTCTTGTATTATGGGTAGAATTGTAACTAAACATGCTGATAGAGAGTAAGTTTATTATACTACTCTTATGGTCCTTGCTTTCTCTGGAAATCACACCTTCCTAAAAAGTTATTGAATCCTCAAGAAATCCAAATTTCAGGTCCTATTATGTCAGTGTTACACAATTAGCATTTTGTATACTCAAGTCCCACATCTGTACAAAAAGGGTATTAGACTAGATCATCTCAAACATCCCTCCCAACTCAAGCATTCCACAACAAGTTATCCATAGGGTTTAATTTTCTAAGTGTTCAGGGACTTTGTTCCAAATTAGTTACATTATGTAGTCCTGTGAAGCAACTGACCAGAGCTCCTACACCAACTGTGTTCAAGTATAAAAATTATCTAGGCATTCACAAAGTTGACACAAGAACTGATTCTCATGAGAGGGCTAATGATTGGCTTACTCCTTCTTTTCTTCAAGTAATTGGTATTTGCCTGCAGCTGTCCCACTGTGGAGTCTGATCTCGTCAGATCTCTGAAGCTAAGCAGGGTCAGGCCTGGTTAGTACTTGGATAGGAGACTGCCTGGGAACACCAGTTGCTGTAAGCTTGGGAGAAAAATCTGGGAACCCATTCCCAAAAAACAATCACCCATTGAAAATCCTACAAATAGCAGGGGAGCACTAACAATACTGTTTCGCCTGTACATAGGGTCACTATGAGCCGAATACCAACTCGAGGGCACCTAACAACAATGACAACAAACAGGTATTTAGAGCTCACTATAAAAGGTGATTTCCTAGCAAATTTCAATCAGAAATTAGGAAAAAAAAATAAGGGGGGGGGCACATTACATTGTAAATCTTTTTTTTTTTTTTTGTGGTACTTACGGGTTGAACCCAGGGCCTCTCACATACTTTGCAAATGCTCTACAACTAGGCTACACACCCACCCCATTTTTTATTTTAAATTTTGAGATAGGGTCTCCCTGAGTTATTATGTATGCTGCCCCTGGCCTCAAACTTGCTATCCTCTGGCCTCTACCTCCCAAGTCACTGGGATTATATGCGGGCATCCCGGCACCCACCATAGTATGTCATTTTTAATATAAATAATTTTTTTAGGACAAGGTATGTAGAAGAAGGTTCACTTTAAATCTGCATTATTTGCAAACAGAAAGAAATTGGCTTAGTATTTTATGTAGACAGCATTATAAAAATGGGAGAGAGAATAAAGAATAAAGAATACATTCTTGCTCTCACTTTAAAAAAATAATACTAAAAACCTAAAGTATTGTATAGTTTGGGACATTTTATTTGCAAAGAGACTACATATGCCTTATTTGTGGTTTCAATATATATTACCACTCATGTATTACGTAGGCATCTCATTCTAATATATATAGATAGATAAATGTTGTTGTTAGATAGATAGATATAGATAAATATAGTGGCCCATACAATGACTGTTGACTGTGATTTTGAAATGCTAAATGAAATTTAACATTTCTAGTGTGGATTCTCTCAAACTTTCTAGTCATTTACTTGTAAATAACAATTGACAATTATTCACTTTTCCTATGGGGAGGAAAGAATTTCTGAAATGAGTGGAATGGTTAATAAATGGAAGAGAATATAAAAAAGACATCTTCTTATAATGTTTCAACCATAAGTAATATTCAGTAAAATAGTACAATCACATACCATCATTTACATCATCTCAACCCAAGGCTAGAGATAATTGGGCCAGAAATACCATCTTGTAAAAAGGATATGTGTGTCACAAAGATAGGGAGCTTGGGGAAATTACTGACACAGAGTTATATATTCTCAAAACCTCCCTCATTCTAAAGAACTGAGCGTGAACAAAGGAATCAAAAGAATCAGTTCTAACTGCAATATCTAGGTGGAAGACAAACCAGAAGAGAAAGTAAAAAAGAACCTCCTTCTTCTACAACTTTAAGATACCTGTCTCTTCATAGAGACCCCACTCCTTGGGCCCAGGAAGAGATTGGCAAGAGGTACCCCTGGAAAGTGGGACAACCCTCTGGGATTGGTCCCTGGAAGTCAGGCCAGGACTCTGCTCATGAACAGCACCACTGTCTATGTGGGTACAGTGTTCTCTGTCCCACTGGACACAGGACACAAGGCCAGAGCAGGAAACCTATTGGAATCAACAACAACATGTCAGCATTTCCTTGTTTTCTAATTTGTTAAATCTAAATTTAAAAAAATAAATAAATGATTCTCTAAAATGTCTTACTCTAGTTTCCGGACCATTCACACTTAGGGCATATCCCACCTTAACCCTAAGACCTCATCCACTCTCTTTCTCTTTTTCCCTGCTGTATTGTCTAACATGAACATACCCACTCCTATTCTCTCTTTCTAGTCAAAACAACCCCTGCCCATCAACATGTCTCTTTGACAGGCATTCTGTTTCCATTCACAAAAGTAAGATCAGAGTCAGTCCAGACTTCTATCTTCCTGTTTCCCTTCCCTTGTTCAATCCCCATCTCTCCTCCAAAATTCAATCAAAATTACACTTGGTAAATGCCCCTCGGATGGCATTTCTGCTTAGCTGGGTTCCTGCTGCTTTTGGTGGTGTGAGAAACATGGCAGGCCCTCCAAAACTAGCCAAATTACCTTTTTAATTCCCCCAAATGTATATTATGTCATCAGCAGACATTTTCTTTCCCACCTGGGGTAACAGGGATAATCCAGAATCAAATTTTTCCACTGCCAAGGTACACAGTCAAATGTATCAATCCCACTCCCAAACCAAACTCTTAAAAGGCTCAGATGTTTCCTTACCAGTGTTTTTAACTAGAGATCCGGCTTTAAACTTCACCCTGATAAGAAAGCTCTGGAGAGAGTTCCCTAGTCTATCTCCCCAGTCAAAATTACCATCCAATAAAACCCCAGTTCCCCAAAGTATATGACAGACTTCCATCCAAAAACATTTCCTACTGTTTCAATTAATGCTGTAGACTATCAAGAATTTATCTACTTGTGAGGGTATCTTCTCCATTCCTAAAAGTATAAGCATGTATCACTGAACCCATCAGAGTAATAAAGGTGTAGATAAAGGAAATATAATAAGAGATGGGGGAAATGATTCTTCTCTCTCACTTTGAGTATCCAGTTCTTTAAATTTACTGCTTCTATCCTCATAAGAATAAGGTGTATTTTGCATTTTGTCAAGTGAAGCTTCTCTTTATTTTGCTGGTTCAAAACTGGGAGGAAGTATATGACAAGAAATGAATTCTGGGCTACACTGATTTCTTTTCTCAAAATGTACAATCATGATGTACTGCCTGCTAGTTGCATGGTCAATATAATCTAATTTTCCTAAGTCAGTCTCAAACTAGACACCTGAAAAATATTTTTAAAATCTTTTAAAATTTAAAAAATGCAGAATTCACTGAACTGAAGATGTCAAGTCCTAAATTCCAACTATCTTTGGCCAGGTTCACTATAACCACATTGATTTAGTAAATAAGATTGGCTTGGGTTGAAATGTGGAAGCTGAAAAATATTAAAGAAACAGCCAATCCTCTTTCTACCCAACTACCACTGCCCCATACCTCCCAATTAACATTGGAACTTAAAATTGATTTAAAATTGATAATTTGTTATTGCATATAACTTTGCTACTTACCTGTTGAATGATAAAAGCTCCCAGATACTGAACTTTATATGTAACCTCTGTTTTAACCTACCTCAAGACCTAAAGAGGGAACATTCCCATTATACTGGTGAGAAAACTGAGGCCCTAAAAAGAAAGCAATCCCAAGGGACTATATCAGTCAACAGAGTTATTTAACATAAGTCATGTTAATTTTTTGTTAATACTGTAAGTTACTGAAAATCTTTAAAAAACTGTATGGATTTAGAATTCCTAAGATACTTGAACTTAAAAATTTAGAAATGCCGTACCTGTTTTTTCCTTGAATTTGCTTTGGGAAACAGGCCTGCTGATAACACAGATGTAAATGGAGAACAGCATAGCTCAGGAAAAGGGTTTGGAATAGATGGCACTTCCAGAACATCAAGATCTTTCTTTTTTCTCCTACACCAAGAGAACATAGTATGTAATTTACATAAAACAGAATGTAAAATATAAGTGCTGTCAGGATTAAAGTGTTGTTAATGCCAACATGTACAACTCTGTGGCAATGCTAATATTACATAAAGTGTACAGGAAAGGTCTGTGATGTACTTTCTATAGATCAAAATAAAGTATGCTGACATCAATAAATCCATAGTACTTCTGTCTCTTTTTAAGTCTTTAAAAAAATCACTATGCATAGGAACTCCATTTCCTGCATTTGGACTATATAATTAGTACAGGAATATTCCTAAGGAATTAGACATTGACATGCATCGATTAAATTGACAAAGTCTCTAAGTTACATTTAGTGAGCTCATGCCTATGATTTTACTAATCATTTCTGGAAGTTATGATTTATTAATTATAGCTGTGATTCATCTCACTTCAAATTTCATTCACAATGTTGCCCACACACAGTCTGTTGATTTTTCAAGTGCTTATAGATACTAAACAAGGCAGTGTTTTTGAGAAGGTAAGCTAATACAACTTGCTAGTATAAATGTACTCCAGTCTGCTAAAGAGTAATTTTAACTTCACTGAAGTCGAGACACTTTAAAAATCTAATGAAAAAAAAAGTGCTATTTAAATATATGAATATAAAGAACCAAATTTTGTAGCTTTTTTCTTTCCTAAAGTATAGGCAACTCTAAAGGCACTTTAGTGCTCAATGCTATATAGACTGACAAATCTTTTAAAGCCTCTATTCTTTCCTACTGTACTGCTCAAATATCAATTCATTCTTTGCTTCTCCGGGGTCGTTATAAGGCTACGTAGGAGGTGAACTCATTTACGCTTCGATTTTTTAAAACCTACAAAAGAAAAACAATTGTTTGACCTTTAAACAAGGTAGGGCCACTAAGCAGCAGCAGAGGGTGGTCAATTTGGAGTTCAGCCTCCTAGTTCACACGGATGGGTAAAGGAGAGCCCAGAGCTCTCAAGGAAACGGTGATGCTATTTATAAGGCGATGTGAGATCGCAATGTCCTGCTGCTCCGGTAGGAGCCAGCTCACAGGGGATTGTCTTCAGAGACTTTCACAAACTTGGCCCGGCTCCCGGCACATGGCTCACCCCCTAGGACCGCCTCCTCACCCCCAGCCGGCTGCCAACCCAGGACACTCCCACCCGCCCTCGGAAGGCTGCCTACCTGTCTGCCGCACAACCGCGGGTCCCGTCCGGAGGGGGCAGGAGCGCTCGCGCGTGCAGGCAGGGGGCCGGCGCCAGGGCGCGGGCGTCACCCCTCCCCTGGGCAGCGCCACACACCTGGGCGGCCGGCGACGAGTCCCGGGCAGCCGCCCTGCCCGCGGCGCTCTGCCTGTCTTGCAGGGACGTGGTCATTGTCGCCAACCGGGGGTCTCCGGCGTCAAGGGCGACTCGGCGAGTTGGTTGGAGGGGACTGGGCGGCGAGACGCCAGGTGCCGGCTGGGCAGCCGGAGCCCCCTGCAGGTGCGACGGCCTCGCCGCCTGCGCTCGCGGCCCCGGCGGCTCCGACGCTCGCCAGCCGAGTGCGAGGCGGCGGGGGAGGGGCGGGAGGAGGGTGGGGAAAGGGAGGAGCGGCGGGTGGGTGGGGGCCGCGGGCGGCGGGGCGCGGCGCGGCGCCGAGGGGGGCGGGGAGGGCTCGGCCCCGCGCTTCCCCCAGCGCTCGGGGTGCTGGCGTCGGGCCCGGCTTGCCTGAGCCGGGACTTCGGCTGCAGCCTCCCCCGAGCCGGGACTTTCGCCTCCCCAGGTGGGCGACCACCGAGCTTAATGCTGAGCCCCGGGTCGAGGCTGGCGCAGAGCCGCTGGAGACCAGGAGCGTGCCGAGCGGCGCTCGCGCTGGGCTTGCCCAGAGGAACCGTCGGTAGGACAGGGATCGGGACAGCGCTGACCCTGAGACCCTTCCATTCTTCTTGCTGTGTGATCTGAAAACACCTAAGTTGTCACTGGGCCGCCATGACTGGCCCCACCGCACCGGGAAGCCCGCGGGTCACGGGCCTAGGTTTGCCCCAGTCCTTCCCTTCGCGCCTCTTCCATCAACTCCCAACCAAAATGCGGGTGGGGCGGGGGCGATGAGGGAGCAAATGGTACTATCATTCAAGAAAGCTACTGAGATTTTGAGAATTCTCAGTAAAGCCTGCGTAAACCTAAAGCGTCTGGAATGAGATTATTAATTTTCTTTTAATGAGAGTAGTTTCCATTTCATGACTTCCCATTCTGCTTTTCTCAACAGCTCCATAAATTGGGTGTATACCTCATTTTTACACAAAAGGAAATTGAGGCCCAAAGCCATCAAGTACCTTGCACAATATAGGGCTTGTAACTGGTGCAATCAAGATTCCAACCCAGAAGCTTCCTTCTCCAAGCCTAGTGTGCTGGAAATAGTATATACATTGTGCTCATCTTCTGAGATGCGACAACCCTGCTCAGAACTTCTGGGAGATATTATTTCTGCTCTTCCTGTGCGTGTCCCCATCCCCGTGAGCTGGCGAGTTTTACACTCTTTGTTCTTTGACCAAATTAGGTAACATCTGTCCCTGGCATCTGTTTCACCAGGTTTTCTTAACCTTCACAACCTCTGTCCCGAGAAAAGTAAACATTGCTTCCTGAAGAAGCCAGCAGCCACATCCCCCAGCCCACACATCCTCCCCTGACTTGGCGAGCACAGCAACCAACCATTAGTGACACCGGGGCGGGGGGGGGGGGGGGGGGGGGGGGGGTTGTCGCTAACTTCTAGCAGGAAAGCTGAGGTATTCTGAAGGAAGAAAACCTTTGAGTCAAATAATTTAAAGAATACAACTTCTTCATTTTCCTAGTGTCAAAATTAAGGCCCAGAGAAGCACACAAGTAACCTAGGCCACCCAGAGGTCGTGGGCTCCAGGATGCTTTAGTGCAACGGCCAAAGCAGGACCAATCAGTGGGTTTCCTGGGGGACAAAATTAATAGTAGTAATCAGGGTGATAGCGAACATTTACTGATGATGTGTGCCAGGCAAACTCTTTGCTCAGTCCAATTCTCTGAGTTATGGTCTGGATTCTGTGTGTGGGTTTTAAGTGAATTTAATGTAAAAGCATTGAGATATACTGAGGTCATTCCAGCAAAATAAAAATGAAGTAGATGTTTGCAGATTACTTGAACTAAAGAAACAAAGAAAAGAATAAACTTTAGTCATTATCATTATCTTAATTTTATCCAAAAATCTTTTGCAGCTTTTTTTTTTCCTCTCTAAAAATGGTAGGGTTTGAGCATTAACAGCAGTTAATCAATGACTCCAGTTTGTTTCTTCCTGAGGTATCTCTCTCCTTTCCTCTCTTCCCCTCTCCTCCTCTTCTCTTTTTCTCTCTCTTCCACACCCCAACACACACACACACACACACACACACACACACACACAGAGAGAGAGAGAGAGAGAGAGAGAGAGAGAGAGAGAGAACAAGCTCTAGCTGTTTTGTTGGAGAAAAGAATACATGGAAACTCATATATTGGGAATCACTGGAAATATGTCTCTCCATTAGTGTATCCTGCTCCACTTCCCAGCATAATTTCTTAACCTCAAGGAAGAGTATTTGCTGGTAGGAAGGAGATTTCAGTTGTGTCTCCCTTCTCCAAACATTCTCCTGTTTAGTGAAAATGTATGGTGTATCTATTTACAGGCTTTAAACTCCTCCTCTAATCCCCATGGGTAGAAATTATAATCCCTGTAGTTATAGTTATGAGAGACAAGAAAGAAAATAACAGGTCTCTGAGAATTAGAATCTAAATATTTTTTCTTGATGACTGCCATTAAACATTGAATTTACTCCTACTAACACCTTGAGGATCTATACCAAGAATTAATATTCACATTTTTAACAACAAATGAATTAGTTTTCATATCAAAGAAGCTTATAAGAAATTATTTTAAATAAAGGACAATGCAGTACAAAAGACAGAATTTTTCTATAAAAGGGAAGTTAATGAGGAGTTACAAGTTTTTCTCTCCACAATAAACAAATATTTGGGGAATAATAAAGTAGATATGTTGGTACCAAAGAGCAGTACCACTTTCCTGGGTGATTTTAACCTCTTTGGACTTGAGCCTATAAAATTGAAGAGGAAGCAGTTTGTTTCCTAGCCCCTCCCCCACAGTGGGCCTTTTCTGCCCCTTTGCACCTCCCTGTCCTGCCTCTTCTGAGGAGCCCCAACCATCCTCCCCTCAAGGAAAAGATTTCCTCCTTGCTTTCCTCACTCCCTCTGCTCATCACATGAAATTTCTTAATCCATCATATAAGGAATGACAACAAACATCCAGAAAAGAAATACACACACACACACACACACACACACACACACACGCATGACTTACCACAAGGAAAATGCCTGAAGCAGCTCTCTAGATGCTCCTCTCATCCCTCCCTCCAATCCAGATTTTTGTAGTTGTCAAATCCTTTTTATTTCTATTTTTGCCATCTAAGTATCTATCCCTGAGCACAACAAATTAGGCTTTCTGGTTATGACCATTAGAAAAATTGGAGTCATACAGGTGGACAGTTTTTGTGCTACATTTGGTTCCATTAACATTGTTTGTACCTAGATGATCCTTTTCTCTTTCTATCCTATGTAAATACCACAGTGTATCTATTCATCCTGCTATAGGTATACATCTAGGCTCTTTCTAGCTTTGACTATATTTATTACTGCTGCAGTGTACATTTTGTGCACTTTTATGGTGAACATGTGCACACACTTCTAGAAGGTATACCTGTAGGCGTGGCATTGTGAGGGCATGGTGTATGCATGTTTG
The DNA here is from genome assembly GCA_007922755.1 of Pedetes capensis. Lineage (NCBI taxonomy): Eukaryota > Metazoa > Chordata > Mammalia > Rodentia > Pedetidae > Pedetes > Pedetes capensis. The sequence goes on from VMDO01006673.1 coordinate 46,462, forward strand.
GCTTTAGTAAATACTTCTGGTTTCCCAATTTCATTGTACCAGTCTTCATCAACATTCAGAAGCTTCCCTAGTTCTCATCCATGACATTTAGCACACTATTAAAATTTTCACAGTAGACATTCTGTTGAATGTGATAGAAATATTGTGTAATTTGACTTTTTTCATAACTAATAAAGTTGCATACTTTTTCATATGATTTTTGCCATTTGGACATCCTCTTTTGATAAGTGCCACTTCAAATCTCTTCCTCATTTTTATGATTGGGTATTTGTCTCTTTTTAAAAAAATCATTTATAGGTCTTTTTGTATTATAGTTGCTAGCTCTTTATTGGTTATGTTCTCTAAATATCTTCTCCCCTTCTGGGCCTTATATGAAGATCTCTTAATGATATTTTATGATAAATAGAAGTTCTTAATTATAGCCAAATATATTTATCTTTTTCATGATTATATTTTAAATATCTTAATTAGAATTTGTCCCAGGATATTCCCGAAATTTATTGTTTCATCTTTTGTATTAAATGTGATCCACCTGAGACCAATTTTTTTCCTCATGATGTAAAGGTATAAAGGTATAGAGTTTGTTTTATTTTTTTCCTGAGACCAATTTTTTTCCTCATGATGTAAAGGTATAAAGGTATAGAGTTTGTTTTATTTTTTTCAGTATAAATAGGTAATATCACAGCCTCATTCATTAAAAATAATTATCCTTTCCTTAAAACTTTACATTGCCTCCTTTGTCAAATTCAATTATCCATCTATCCATAGATCTGTTTTTCTATTCCATTTGCTTCTTTATCAATATTTATCACATCACATTGCCTTAACTGATATGATTTATAATAAGTCAATATTCAGTAGAGGAAAATTTTTCATTGTGTTCTTCATCAAAGATTGTCTTAATTTTAGAATTAGCTTTTACAGTTCTACAAAGAATAGCTAGGGTTTTCATTGGAATGTATTGGATCTATAAATAAGTTTGGGGAAATAATAACATTTTTGAATAATGTCTCAAATAATTACCATTTCCTTCTATTTGTTTCATCGTTTATTTGTTGCAGTAATCTTTTATGATTTTCTACACAGATGCCTTGCACAGTTGTGGTTGGACATGTTCTTAGGTATTTGATATTTTTACACTGATTTGGATACTCTTTTTAAAAATTTGATTTTCTTTCATTCATTCTAATAAGAAAAATAACCCACTTCTCTGTAATGATCTTTTTACCCACATAATTGCTTTTACACATTAATTCTAAAAATTTGCCTGTAAATATTTTAAACTTTTCTCCCTATACAACCATATCTGACTGACAGTTCTGTTTTTCTAATTCTTAATTATATCTTTTATATCTTTTTCCTGTACCTACTACACTGCCTAAGAATTTGAATAAAATGTTGGACATGGCAGTAGCAAAGATCTTAATCTTACTTATGATCTCAAAAGAATAGATATTAAATCAGAGCTTCAAGCTTGCAAAAAAACAGGTGCAGGTTCTGGTGCAGGTTCAGTATGTTAAAATTTAGTGAGTCTGGGTTTGTTTGTGGTTGATGTTTAAATCCTATGTGTAGATAGCAGGATTTCAAACCAAAACAAACCCTGAACCCATTCCAGTACAAGCATTTAAAAAAATTTTTCTAAACCCAAACTGAACATGAACCTGAACCCAGTAAAAAACTGGGTTCAAGTTCAGCTTTTAATGTTTTTTTTTTGTATCACAAGCTATTTAGAAATTGAAAAAATAATTGAAAAAAATTTAATTGTCTATCTACAAATAAAATTAAAATTTGAAACCCAAATCCAAACTGAACCCAAACCCTCTAAATCTTAACATATTGAACCAACACTCAAACCTGAACCCAATTTTGCTTCTGGTTTGAGCCTCTGTATTAAATATAATATTCTCTTATAGTTTTTATAGATATCCTTTATCAGATAAGGGAAGAGGGTTCATTCGTTTTCCGTGTTTGCTAAGAAGTTTTACCAAAAATAAATATTGGATGTTGTTAAGCCACTTTCCTGCCTCTACCAAGTTGATTATATGATTTTCCTCTTTATTCTGTCATTCTATTAAAGTAATGAATTTTGTTGATTTTGTTTTGGTTTGTTCATTGGTTTTGTTTTTGAGAAGGGTCACCCTGTGTAGCCCAAGCTAACATGGAACTCACGTAGACCAGACTGGTCTCAAACTCCTGTTGATTCTCCTACTCCAGTTGGCTCAGTACTAAGATTAGAGGCATGTGCCACCATGTCTGGCAATTTTTTAATGGCACACTAAACTTACATTTATAAATAAATACTACCCATTCTATTTTAGATATTTTTGATAAGTTTTCTGGTATTTTGTTTATAAGTTGTTCCACCTGTGCTTATTAATGAGATTGGCCTATGATTTTTCCTTTCTCATAATATTCTTATTAGGTGTTACTATAATATAATGCCCATATGAGAAATGGGTGGTGTTTCCTTTTTTCTTTCCTTAAAAAGAAATATTGGGGTTACTTCTTTCTTAATACTTTATAAAATGTACTTAAAAGCCATCTGGCTTTGTAATTTTTGGTGTGGGAAAATTTTTAATAAATAACTCAGTACCTTTAAGAGCTACAGAACTGTTTTGAATTCTGAAATTTTTCTACTCTCAATTTTGACAAGTGGCATTTTCTAAGAATTTATCTCTTTCAACTAAATTTTAAATGTTTTAGCAGAAAGTTATTTGTATTTTCCTCTTAACATTTTAATATCTGAAGGTTTTATTGTGCTGCTCCATACCTTATTCCTAACATTTGATATCTAGGCCCTCTCTTTTATTTTTTGATTATATTTAACAGAATTATTGATTTTTAAGCATTTTAAGAACAATCTTATTTTCCATTTATGTTCAATTTTATTAATTTCTATTCTTGTCATTCCTATTTCTCTTCTGCTTCATTCTGTGGTTTATTTCTATTCATTATTTTCCTCCTCCTTTTCTTCTTTCTTTCTCCACTACTGGTGATTGAACACAGAGCCTTTGTATTCTAGGCATGCACTCCACTCTACCACTGAGCTACCTCCCCAGACTTTTTTCCTATTTTCTTTTTTTTTTACGTAAATGCCTATAGCTCATTAGCATTTAGCTTACATGATTTTCTAATATTTATATTTAAGGACATAAATTTCCCTCTAGGTATGACTTCAAGCTTTAATATTATTATTCAGTTCAAAATATTTTGTAGTTTCTATTCTGATAGAGACCATTCTAGATATCATTTTTTGTTTTTTTTTGTTTTGTTTTTTGTTTGTTTGTTTGTTTGTATTTGCAGTACTGGGGGTTGAACCCAGGGCCTCCCACTTGCAAGCTTTGCAAAGTGCTGGACCACTGAACTGCACCCCAGCCCTTTTTTTTTTTTTTTTTTTTTTTTTGCTTTCTTGAGACAGGTCTAGCTAAATTATACAGACTGCTTCTTGTCTCCAACTTGAGATCCTCCTGCCCCTGCCTCCCAAACTGCTGGGATTACAGGCCTGCACCACCACGCCTGGCTCTGCTTTTGTTCTTTTTTAATATAATATTTAATTGGTTGACACATAATATTCTCTAAATGATTTCAGTCCTTTGAAATGTTTTGAAAAGTGCTCTTTGACCCAGGTATAGTCAATCTTTATAATATTTTCTGTATACTTGAAAAGAGGTTTCTGCAGTTGTTTAATTTATTGTTGTATGTATAGATTAGGTAAAATGTGTTAATTATGTTGTTTAAATTCTCTCTAAATTCTTACTAATTTTTTGTTTTTTTATTTTTCTAACATTTCCTGAGAAGTGTTATATTAAAATCTTCTGCTATGATTATGGGATTATTTATTTACTTATTTATTTGCTTTATGTGTTCAATTTTTACTTTGTATATTTGAGGCTTTATTTTTAGGATTAAATTTTAGTTTACTGTTTTGTAAATTTAGAACTATTTGGTCTCCTTGGCAAATTGAAGCATTTAACATTTTAAACTTTCTTTCTTCATGTCTTCTAATATACTGTCTTTTAGGATGCCTCATAATATAGTTTGGTATTGTTTTATGGTATAATTTTGTCCATACATTACATTGTAAATATTTTTGCATCTCTCTGCAATAGAAGGGTATTTCATAAATGACTTATGATTGTGTCTCTGTTTTGTATCCAGTCAATCTTTGTGTTTAATGAAAGTTCCTAAACATGTTGGTTTAAATCTACTATCCCCTTACATGCTATCTCCTTTTTCAACCAGTTCTAGGTTGCTATTGCCCTTATTTCTTGTATTCTTTTGGATTATTTTGTTACTCCATTTTCCCCCTCTGCTCATCCATTTGTTCCATCAGCTCTACGTTCCCATTCCTCTCCACCCTGGCCTGGACCCCCAGGGAAATCTACATTATGGGTGACATCAAAGTACTTCCTTGCTTTCTGAATGGGGTTTGGTTTGTTCAATGGAATGCATCAGCATGCAACTGAACACTGCGAAGCATATGAAGTTGAGATATTCTCTTTTCTTCTTCCCTTCCATGTTACATTTTTCCTCTCCTGCAGTGTAACCCATTGCATTTGCAAATGTTATCTGACCCTTGTCATGTAACCCCATGGGAATTGAGGCTCAGAAAACTGTACCAATGTTAATACTCTGCCTGCTTTAATTGCTGTGATTGTAGGATGTTTCATTATATGTGTGTGTATATAATACACACACACACACACACACACACACACACACACACAGTTGATGGGCATTTGGATTGTTTCTACTTTTTGGCTATTGTCAATAGTATAACAGTGGACACTTGTATACTAGTTTTTGTGTGGAAATACGTTTTCATTTCTCTTTGGAATTGCTGAATCATGTCTTAACTATGTTTAATGATTTGTAAAACTGCTTAGAATGTTTTCCAAAGTGTTCACCAGTTTAATTTCCCACCAATATATGAGAGTTTTAATTTCCCTACATCCTAACACTCATTATCTGACTTTTAGATTATAACCATTCCAGTAGATGCCAAGTGGTATTCTAGTACAGTTTTGATTTGCATTTTTCAGATAGCTGATTATCTTGAGCACCTTTTCATGTGTCTATTGGCCATTTGGGTGTGTGTGTATGTGTGTGTGTGTGTGTGTGTGTGTGTGTGTGAGTGTGTGTGTGTGTGTGTGAAGAGTCCTGAAGACTGAACCCATGGCCTTGCACATGCTAGGCAAGCACTCTACCACTGAGCTATAACTTCAGCCCAGTTGCCATCTTAATATTGAGTCATTTATATTTTTACTATTGACATTAATTATCTTTTACATAGTCTAATCATAAACC